>PVKA01015151.1:0-50736 GCA_004027165.1 Ctenomys sociabilis
CTAAGATGAAAATTTGAAACTTGAAGGAGTTTTAAATCTTCACACATATAACTGTTTCAGGAAATAGTGGAGATGTACTTTTAACTGTGGCAAGCTACCTCTAAAGACTGAAGGAAGAACTGAATGTAGCTTTTTTTTTTTTTTCATCTTATAAGAAAAGGCAGAGCACAGTTGCAGAAACCGAGAACATGTCTAGGCATCCTTAATGAACTGAGAGCCTTAAACAGCATGAAAAAGGATGAAATTTCAATGGTTTTTCCAACTGAGTGAGTGCCATACCACAATTTTCATGGCTCATTTCATAAGACATTCTAGCTGATTTAATTATCTACTCCACAATCATTTATATTTTCACCATAAGAGAATATGTTTAATTTGGATGAAAGAACCATTGTATATACTAGATGTACTAAAGAGGCAGGTTCAGTTGATCTAGAAATAATGAATTTATTAGGATTTTAAATTTATCCAAGCTTAGTTTCATCTAAAAGAATGCAACACAAGATATTAATCTTGTATATTCTTCATGCATATTTCATTTGTGAGTTAATCTATCAAAAACAATTGTGCACTCCCTATTTCATTTTAACTGCTATACATAACCCAATTGTTATGACACGTAGAAGTAGAACAACATTAGATTCAATTGTACAGAACTTGAAATATCAATATATGACTGTAGATAGAAGGACGAGAAACACAAAAATAGCCACAACTTAGTAAGTAACTAAATAACTGCTGGAGAGTAGAAAGTAGGTCAGTGATCTTTTTTCAGTGCTGTACAAGCACATTTCCAGTGAAGTGGGGCATACCTGGTAGGTTTTCTTCTACCTCTCGCTTAATCAGAAACTCAATTGATCACTGTTAAATACTTGAAAATATAAAATATACTGAATAAAATTTAGACTGACAAGAAATTATATTGATTGCACTTACTATTTGTCTCTGTTCCTTTTCTGTTGTTGCTGGGAGAAAATATTTGACACTCAAAATTAAGGAACGAAAAGTTTGTTTTAGCTCACAGTTTGTGGAGATTTCAGTCTACAATCAGCTGGCTTGAAAACAGGGTGGCACATTGCAAAGAGTAGAGTTCTTGGTGGAAGAAAACAGTAAAAGCAACAAGAGCCAAGTAGCAAGCCTCTCTCCCTTCCTTATATTGTATGCAAGTTACCTACCACAAGCTGAGTTAGGGTTCACACCCATAATCCCGGCATTGGATCATGAATTAATCCCAAACTCTAGGATCTGGCCCATCACAGCATGAGGCTTTAGGGGACAACTAGACACAAACCATAGCAATATGAATCTTCCTTCATTTTTTTTTCTATATTTTAGGGAAGGGTCTATTGGATGTGCAGGGTCTCCCTACTAGAATGGATTCCTAATGATTCTCCTGTTTACAGCCTCCCAAGAGCTAGAATTACAGGTGCATGCCACCAAGCCCAGAAATAATTGTCTCATTGTGCCCTGGGGGCATGGCTAGCACACAGGCCCAGGGGATCAAACCCCCGGCCTCTCCCTTGCTTGCAGGCACTTTAATCCACTGAGCTATTTGGCCAGCCCTAAGGTCCTCTAAAGGCTTCTCCAAGTACAGCTTTTCTAACTTCAAAGAAATACCCATCTCTGACAAATGACAAATTTTTACTTTTTTTGTCCATCCAAGATGTCTAGATAGAAAAATAGACTGTATAAATATTAATTTTGAATATTCAGAAGACTTGATGTGAATATTTTTATCTGTACATTTAATCTCTGACCCATAAAATGTGAATATATAGAGACCAAAGGGAACAGGGGTTTTTGAGGTAGCTAATAATTTTGATTTTGCTACTGTTGTCTTCTTGAAGCTAAGATATAGTTAAATAGTCATAACATGTCCCAGTGAAGCTTTTACACAAAATATCTATAGAAATACCATATTGTGTGGTGTATAAAATATACCATATTGTATATTTTGAAAGATTAGGAGATATGACTTAGATATTTATACAATGAAGAAATGACAAATACCTGAGGTACATAATCATTCATGTTATCAAAATATCTCATCTTACTCTGCAATACACATAATTCTCATGTTTCTAGTAGTTGGGTAACAATTAATATAACAAATTTTAAAAAATGATTTGAGGGGCCAGAGAGATAGATCAGTGGACTAAGCACCTGTCTGGAAAGCGCAGAGCCCAGGTTTGATCCCAAGCACCCCACGCCATGCCCTACCCCCAGACGTACAGGGTATTGTGGCACACACCTGTAATCCCAGTACTGTGGAAGCTGAGAGCAGGAGGATCACTGTAAGTTCGAGCTGCATAGTGAGACCCTGTATGAAATACATTAAATAAAATTTGACAAAAGCCAGAAAAGATACTTTAAAAATCTATGTTTAAAATAGTAAAATCCTGGAATACTTAAAAAAAAATATTTTTAAAATGTTATTTTAGTAACACTTAAAGCATTTAACTAAATGTACATAATATAGAAATTCAATTTATACTAAGTTTAATTGATAACAAATACAGATTGTTTTTATTAGCTTGGGTGGATATAAGTGCAGTGGGCTTTATGTATTATTTAGTACAATGTCTGCAGGATCTTACTACACAGATCATAGTCATCCTGATTCTCCTGTTTTCAGCCTCCCAAGACCTGGGATTACATGTCCAGTCTCCATTGCCATCTCAGTGCACCCCGGGGTCAGGACCATTACAGCATGCCAGGGATCAAACTCTGGCGCCTGTGTCTTCCTAAGCAGGCACTTTAGTCTGCTTAGCTATCTGGCCAGACTTCGTGTATTTTGGATTTATACAGACTTAGTAGTTTTTATAAGAAACTTTTATAAGCAATTTCCTATATTATAATTAAAACTATATAATGCAGTCTTACAACATTAAACAATAACATTCATGCAAAATATTACTAAATAACAAGTGAGTACAGCATTCACAGATATGAACGTGCATTTAACATAACATTTTTCCCATTGAAATCTTCTGCTTTTGTTTTAAAGAGTAATATATGCCTGTAAACTCACCAGTAGAGAAGCACAAGGAGTCATGTGACAGTTTGGGGACAGTGTGGACTTCATAGTGAGCTGAAAACCAGATTTAGCTACATAGTGAGACCCTATCTTCAAGGGTACAAAAAAGCATAATTATTGGCTCTACTTTAAAATTCTTGTTTGTCACAATGATAATTTAAAGGAATTGTTACAAGGTAGATGTCTGTAGTTCAAAGATACATCTACTTATATATTTTATAGACTGTTTTCTTAAGTTATTAATTGGTATTTAATGATTCATCTTAATATTCATTATACATACTCCATGCAAGTTTCTATTTAGCAATTAAAATCTACATGATGCTTAATCTGGAGATGTGTTACATAACACCCATAATGCTTTTTGGAAACAAGTTCTCTCTATGTAGTGTCGGCTGGCCCTGAGCTCACTTTATGGAACCCAGGCTGGCCTTCAACTCAGGCAATCCTCCTGCCCTCTCGCAAGTGCTGCGATTACAGGCGAGTGCCACCACGCTAGGTTTAGCCCACTATCTTCTGTCTTGGAGTATGTATTAATTCCTAAGAAGTAATAGCTCATTCCAGAGTTAGCTAACATTGCGCTCATTATTTGCTCTTTTCAAACTTTAGATGCATTTTACAGTATTATTTACACTAAAAATATTTGTGACAATTAAACTGGTTCAATCCCTTTTATGTCTTCAGAGATGACTAGGGTATAGCGCATTTCAGGCTGTGCCTGGGGGCTCGTGGATGCACGATTTCTGCTCTGCCTGCTTCCTGGCCTCTTCCCCTCAAAGAATTCTGCCTCCAGGATTCTTCTGCATTGCTATCTACTGCCACGACCTAGGCAGTTTTGAACATCATGCCACTGTTAACTGCAACTTCTAAAACCTTTAAACTTCTCTTCCCTTTTAGGTACTGGATATGGTGTCAAGCAGTGAAAGAGGTGTAATGATACACTCCGATAACAGTTTCATTGTAGTGTGTAGTGGGAATACCAATACGAGAGTCCTCAACCTTTACATAAATTGGTACTTCAGAAATAGTTTCCTATTTAATCACATATAAACCCTCTATGCTTGGTCTTCTATATTATTTCCTGTTTTTAACTTGCTAATACTCTCTCTGTACAAATCTGTTCGTGCATATATTCAATTTTCACTTTGTCAAAAGTGTTTTATTTCTTAAGTGAATTTGGTAAGCGAATTCCTCTGTGCCAATAACACTGCTCACGGCTCTCCATAGGATAGAACAGAAACACTACATCCAAAGTGCAAGTTTGTAAATGTGGAATGTGAGGTTTTTCACAGAACAAGTATGGAATCATTTTTCTGGAGTCCTAGACCATTATTTACTTCTTACAATCTAAAGCAGCATTACTGCATGTACAATGCCAGTTCAAAAATATAAGAACTATTACATGTGTTCAATATGGTCTCAGCTGTGTCTGTTATGTACACCTCTCCCCTATATAATTTTTTATTCTCTGTGTAAAAAGCTAATCTTTTTAAGTAAAGCATCAGGTTTTCTTAAAACCCACTCTAACTTTCATGTAAAAAAATCACTAAGTAATACTGTTGTTCAGTTAATAATAGCAACTAAAATAGAAATGTTTTGTTTAGCACAAATGCCAACATTTGATGAAAAATATAGAGTTCTTAAAGTACGTAATGTTTGAAAATGACATACATAGAGCTCCTTGAGATGTACTTTCATTCTCCAAAATCTCTGTTAATCTTTCATTTTAAAATGGGATTTCCTTTTCAATGCATGAGATATATCTATAACTTTCCTCCTGACTTCATAGAGTATTTTTTAATGATTTTTCTTCCAAACCTTCATGGTTACAGAAAGGTAATGCTGAATAACCGAAGTTGTTCGCATAAATTGCTTCTGTTGCCAGTTCTTATTACTCTGACTCTTGACCAGGTCTTTCCCATCTTCCTGTGGCAGTGCAGGATCTCTGATGTCAAAAATCATTAGCAAAGGACATTGAAAAATAACTTAGCAAAAATTTTATATAATGTATGTTTGGCTAACAGACAAATGAAATGAGTATCAAGAAGTAGCCTTGGTTCTGCAGAAAATCAAAATTATTGGGCTGTTAGAAAGACACAACTCAAGACATGTTTGAGGGTGCAAGCCTGTAACCCCAGCACATGGGAATCTGAGGCACAATCTTGCCTCAGATTTAAAGTCTATCTGTATGACGTAGTGAATTCAAGGCCTCCCTGAACTACATAGAGAAACTGTGTCTCAGAAAAACAAGCCAGATAATAAACAAACAAATGAAACAAAAACCAAAATAGGCATAATCCAAAGAATTTAATTGTCTATGAATAAAATTCTCCTAACTGCTTAAAATTTGGTAAGGCATTCGAATCAGACTCCTGAAAAACTGGAGTTTTCTTTTGTCTTAAAAAATGCTTGTTTTTATTAATTCTGCATCTAAAATAATTTTTAATGATAATGATCACCTTTTGTTCAGGTATAGTATTACTTAGGATAGCTTGCTTTCTAAATGCGTTGCTTAATTAATATGATAGTTTGCATAGTGGTTTGCTTTTACTTAGAAATCATTAATGTGTTATCTTTTACACTGCTTCTATTAGAAATAAAACATTTTTAAACTTTAATAGCCTTTCCTTTTTATTTGATCTTATTAGTGGTATACAGTTATACTGACAGGCCAGTCGCAGAATGTATTATGCTAAAATTTCAAATCTGAATAGAAAAAGCATTTTAAAGTTCTACAGGGAAATTAATTCAAACTACCCTTTGTTTTTCTCTCTAGTTCTTTTATGTTTAAAAATATGAGAATAGCTAATGGATGAAAATTGCCTCTTAGCTTATGATCCCAGAAATTCATTGTGACCTCTTTCATGTTTCTTTGATCCTTAATAATGGTAAATTTACCCAAATTGCTCTATTTAAAATTCATTTCATAATCTCTTCTTTGACATGCAGACCTTATTTATACATTTAAATATCTTTTTAAAATGAGTTTCAATATCAAGCATTGTATTTTGCAGCATTGTATTTTGATTATCATTATGAATGCATGTAATTTTAGACTTTGCGTTATAAATGCAATTATATTTCCTTAGAACTTTTATCTGCCTTTGCTTTTCCTTTCAGATATAAAAGATTATTGGCTAGGAAACCACAAGTTAATAAAAGAAAATACTAAGCCAAAGTTCAGGGTTTTGAATGGACGGCCTGGTTTATTTTCCTTCTTTATATTTCCCAGCCACATTCACTATGAAGATGTATCCATAAAAAGCAAAGCCACCATGTCAATAAAAATTCCTTAAGGGCTGACCTTCAGCTTGTAGATGGCCATGACTGAAATGCAACAGGTTACTTTTAATTAGTTAACATGTCACTCCAAAGGAAAAATAGTGAAACAAAGTCATAATTCTGCTAGACATTTTGTTCCTTAGGGATTTGGGAAAAGCTGACAGGGGGCAATGCTGTCAGACTTTAATGACTTCTTTAGCCTGAGTGACAACACAACATTTCATTATAAGTAGGTCAAGGTTAGCGTTCTACTCTGTGGCAGTGCCAGTTTGCACCACAGTTCTGAACTCATCTGTCACTGTGGAATCCAGAGAGCTAAGGAAAAAGGACTGAAGTTATAAAGTTAATTTTTCCTCAAAGGTGTTCATTAAATCATAGCAGTATAGTAGTTGTAATCTGAATAATGCAATATAAGCTATCCATGTTATGGCCATACATGTACTTTTTCAACAAAAAGTTGAATTAACAAGTTCATATTAGTGCAGAAATGATATTCTCAACTGTGTGAGAGATCTTGCTACATTTACAATTATTTATATACTTGATTACTTTGATAAGTATTAACAATTTTTATTAAGATGTTCAAAATTTTTGCTATATAATTGGTGACAATAAAATGGCATAGTCTAATTCTGTTGCTATAAAAGTTGAATGTATTTTCTCTTGGAATATTACGTGTATGATTCAAGATCATATACCTTTATATCCACACTAAATTTCTCATTGAAGAACAAAAATAAAATACTTAACAATTGTTCTCATCTTGCTTTACTCAAAATTATATTTCAAGTTCATTAATATTCAGCACTATTTGCACCTAAAGCTTTATCTAACAGCATCAAGCAGAAGTTATCAAGTAATATGAGAGTGTCAAAAATAAAATAAGTATACTTACATAAATAAACATGCATCTATATTGATGTAAAAGGAATATAAGTATAAAATGAAAGAATTTGGAGTGCATTTTTGTGTTGCTTTTGTGTTATGAGTAGTGTTGCTTTACTTTTAGCTGTTTCGTGGATGAATTTTTAATTTTTTCTTTTTAAAAGGAATAAATATTTATCATTTATGAGTTTATTATGGAGACATATGGAGAAATGTAATGAGCTAAGTTTAAACTGCTATAAATATCTTGTCATATTTTCATCTAGTATTTCTCACACACTTTCATTGGACTGTATGGAAGTCCTTTGGATTTCACTTCATCTCTCCTTGTACAACAACATTATGTGTCCATTTAATATTCTGTCAACATTCATAGAGTTGAATATGATTTTTATGAGTTAACACCATTAATATAGCTACAGCTCAGTTTTTCTAATTTTTGCTATTCTACATCCTCAAAATTGGTGTTATAAAGTCGGTTGCAGAAGCCACAGGGTACTTCATTTCAAAATGAAGCTGTATATTTCTGTCTTCAGTATCATTGAATTACTCCAATTTGCAATGAAGTTCAAAGCATGAGGCAAAATGTCCATCTGTTTGTTTAACAGCACATGCGCCAACTAGAGGAAGCTGCACTCTGATCAGTCATTGGAACAGCGTGGTTTCACAAAAGTGGAAGATGTTGGTGGCTGACATCTTTAAAATGAACCAGAGATGTAGTCTTTTTAGGCATTTGGGGGTCATGATTTGAAGTACGTAGTACGTACTGATTACCTTAATATACTTGAAACCCACCAAAAGACTTCAAGAATAAAAAAAAAAAACGAATTCAGCATGGCAGCAAAATACAAAATCATCAAAAATATCATAATCATTCTTGTACACTAATAATGACAGTTTTTTTTTTCTTCTGTATGAGGAGGAGAACTCAGGACCTTATACTTGCCAGGTAGGCACTTATGCCACTGAGCTATCTCTTGATAGCTCAGTTCTTGAAGTCTTTTGGAGGGTTTCAAGAATATTAAAGTAATCAACATGTATTAAGCACTTCAAAGAATTCATGACACCCAAGTATCTTAAAAGACTGTGTCTGGTTAATTTTTTTTTTAATTTTTATTATTAATTTTATTGAGAAACAGATAGCAATGAGACAGTTTCAAAACTGATTAGTAGGATAGTTTCAGTGATTAATATGTTTCATATTGCTATCTTCGTAGTAGTTATTCATAGTACAAGCTGCAGACATGATATCCTATTAGTACAAACACTATTCATGCAAATTATCCAAACACTATTAGTAAACATCCTTCTTCTCATTGAATTAAGAGGAAGTGGCTGTATATTTATCCTAGCTATTTTGTATATACAGATACAAACTGGTCCTTCATTTGTATCCATGTACTGTAATATCCTGCAACTCAGTGATGTCCCAAATTTTCTGATTAATTTTAAAGATGACAGCCACCAACATCTTCAGTTTATGTGCAACTATGCACATAAAACTAGCCCAAACAAAACTGCATACAGAATCAAAAGAATACTCATAATGGGAAAAAGCAAGCTGAGGCAGAAAGGAAAGCAGGAAACATCACACCCCCGAATTTCAGATGCTATCACAAAGTTATAGTGATGAAAACAGAAAGGCACTGCCCCAAAATAGAAACGTGCATCAGAAGAAAAGAGGATGTGGATACAGCCTCAGGTGCACTAAGACATCTGGTCTTTGGCAGTCTGGCTACAAATTAGCTGGAGCAAAGACAGGCTCTTTGACGGAAAATAGGTTACATGGATGAAGAAAGCTGAGTTAGGTCTATAACTCTAGCCAGGCACCAAAGTAAAATCAAAATGGGTCGAAAATCTACTGAAAGATAAAATAGGAAAATTTCTTGAAGATAGGTACCTAAGTTAAAATATCTTGAATAGAGCCAGAATTGCACAAGAAATAATGTGAAAAATCAAATGGGATTCTATCAATTCAAAAAACTTCTGCACAGCAAAAGAGACCACCAATAAAGTGAAGAAAGAAACTGCAAAAATGGGAGGGGGGAAATTGCCATCTGTGCACTTCTCTGACCGAAGACTAGCATCTGGAACATATAAAGATCTCAAAAACATTTTGTGTCCCCAATATAAAAGTCAATAATAAATTGGCAAATATAAGTAGATACTTCTCAGAAGAATGCAAATGGCCAATAAATATAAGAAAAAGTTCAATATTACTGCACATTAGAGAAAACTAATTGAAAACAACAAGTAGGTTACATTTTTCTCCAGAAGAAAAGACTATCTCAAGTAACAATAAAATATTCTGATTAATTTGCAGGGAAAATTAAGAATCATACACTGTGAGTAGGAATATCAGGTCCTACAACCATTGTGGATATTGGTATGGCAATTTCTCAAGAAGCTAATAGTATAAATTCTGTTCAGTGTAGCTATTCATCTTCTAGATATCTTCTTCAATTATTTAAAGATGCTGTATCACAATGATTCATGCATCCTTATGCTTACAACTGCAAAACTCATAATAACTTGATCTCAAAACAGTGTACATATAGCCACAAAGAAATGAATAAAGGCAATGACTTTCCACACAAAATCACTACTCTGCCATAAAGAAAGATAATTTTAGATCATGTTTAGCAAAATGAGATAATACTGTTAAGCAAAATAGACATATACCTAAATATAGTTTCTCTTATATGAGGAGTCCAATGTATAAGTATTGTGAGGAACAAAGTAAGGAGCTGTTATGAATCAGGGAGGCAAATATTGCAAAAATCAAAGAAAGAACCTCAAAATGGAATGTGGCAGAGTGGAGGAAGGGAATGAAAATTAAATTAATTAAGATCTTTTATGTACACATACCCATTTCTCACCATGAATGCAATACTTATGTCCCATAATCATGTACTAATAAAAACCTACCAGCAAACAGGCAATGTTCGCTGTGAAACATTCCAATAGCAATTCCACTAAGTATAAGCAAGTCAGGGGAGGACACAATCAGGAGCAGGTCCAAAAAGCTCAACAGCTCTCCCTTTCAACTTGACAATCTCTGCCTTTAGAGTTTAATTTCCTGTTGTTGTCCTCTACTTGATGAGGCTTTTCATCTCTTTTTGGGCAAAGACAGAAACAGTGCAACATTTCTTTAACATCACAGCTGCCTTAGTTTTCAGTCTGTGTGCTGGATGGCTGTTTCCAGCTTTTCTTAGGTTAATCTTAGATGCAGAGACAAAAAGCAATGAAACACCTTGGGCTTGGATTCATACCTTCAAGCAAAGAAACCTTAAGTTTATAGCATGTATTATCCTGTTTTAAAGGCGTTTTTAAGACCTAGGTAGATCAAGACTTATATACCAACACAAGAACTTTATATTTCCTATGTGGTCAGTGAAGTCCTCTCAGGGTTTATCTTGTAGTCCTGTACATTATTCTGTAGTTCCTTTGTCTGTGTCATCCATGTGGATGAGTCACGGCCAATGCTGGACCAGATTCCTCTCTGTGAGAGCTTGAGAGAAAGTTTTCTCTTCATGTGACTCTCCCCAGGCACACTTTAGAACTTCAATCTCTTTCCTCTGTGGCTCCATAATCTCCTTGTTCAGAAAAATTTGGAGCTCACCTGAGTTTCATGATGTGGCAGTACAGGTTCTCCTATGTCCTGAGTCTTCACTGACCTTGAAAGGCTAGGGCCAAAATGTTGGCTGGCCTTGTGGCTCTTCTATTTCTCCAACTCTGACTTGTGATCTTAGGTTGTTAACCATCCAGAAGAAAAGCTGATTAGTATCCTGCAGCATATGCCATTCACTTTGCCTTATCTGACTCAATTGATCTTACTTGTTGTACGTTTCCTTTTGTATTTCTGCTTTTCGCTTGCTATACTAGGGAGACTATACGATATTTACACATATGTGTCTGGTTTATTTCACTTATGAGTATATGTTCAAGTGGCATCCACTTCAGTGTAAATGCTTCAAACTTATCATTCTTAATAGCTGAGTAATACTCCACTATATTAAATACCTCATCTTTTTCAAACATTCCTCATGTGATGGACATCTTGGTTGTTTCCAAGATTTTGCTATCACACATTGTGCTGCTATAAACATAGGTACACATATATCTCTATGATACAATGTATCCAGATCCTTTGGGAAAATTCCCAGTAGGGGGATAGCCGGCTTGAATGGGAATTCTAGTCCTACTCTTTTGAGGAGTCTCCACACTGACCTCCACAATGGTTGTACTAGTCTACATTCCCACCAGCAGTGGAGAAGGGTTCCCTTTTCCCCACAACCTCTCCAACATTTGTTGTTGGTTGATTTCCTTATCATAGCCATTCTTTCTGGAGTGAGATGATATCTCAGTGTTTTTATTTGCATTTCACGAATGGCTAGCGATGTGGAGCATTTTTTCATATATTTGTTCGCTTCTTTAATTTCGTCCTCTGAGAAGTGTGTATTCATCTCAGATGCCCATTTCTGAATTGGATCTTTAAATTTGAGAGCCCTGTTATAAGTCTTGATCTACCTAGGTCTTAACCATCCAGCCTAAAAGTATAAAAATGAAGTATACATCGTGAGCCCATAATATTAAGCTGAGCTGTAAATGGATATGGTCGACAATTTCTTTGAATAACTCACTATGGTTACAGAATGCTGGACTGTGTTGGATTGTGGTGTCGAGTTCAAGCACCTAAGGTAGTTGAATGTCAATGGAGTGCCCACTTTTGACAGGTGTAGACAAAGGAAGGCTTGTAGAAAGAAAAAATCATGATGTGTGTGTATAGACAGTACAGTTGGGATAGATAACGCTGTACTTCTACATAATTCTATGAGAGGCAAGATCTGCAGTAATGGTGGTTGGATAGGATATTATGTCGGCTTTTAGTACTATGGTCATCCACTAGGTAAATAATTATTGAATTTTTGATATAATTCAGGTATAAAAAATAAGATAAGTAAGCAGCTACACTCTTAATTCACTGATAAGAGATATCTGCTAAAATAATATCTGTAAATATAATATCATGTATGCACGTTGTACAATACCAAAACGTTATGAAAACAGTTTGCAATGTATTAATTCATCGAATCTGTATGGTTAAGGTGTCTTGAAACTGTCTGATTGACATTTGTATTTTAATAAAATAAAAATAAATGAAAAGGTGTTTTTACGTTTTTTAAAAATTTTATTTATTTTTATTCATTTTGATGAGAAAAAAAGATAAAATAACAATCAAACAGTTTCAAAGCAGGTTAGTAGGGCAATTATAATTAATACATTACATACTGCTGTCTTTATAGTAGTTATACAGAGGACAAGATGCCAACATGATCTTTGGTCTAAACAATATTAGTCCAAACCTTTCTTCTCGATGAACTAAGAGAAAGTAGCTGTATGTCTGTCCTAACAATCTTGTGTACGCATGTATTTTTTTCTTTTCTTTTCGCACAACAAAACAGTAATTTATTTATACTTTTGCAAAGTTAATAACAAGTGTCACAAAGTTGCCTAGTGACTAATGAACTGACCTTACCTAGACGAGATGTTTATCTCAGGACTGAGGTAGGTTGTTTGCAGAGGAAACTAATGGACAATGTGTGGTATGCCTAAAGAGAGTCATCTAGTGAGAAAAAAATTCTCTCAAGCTTTCACAGAGAGCAAATTTGTCAAGCAATGTCCAGGACTCATCAAGATGGCTGATACTGACAAAACATCTACAAGGTGCTGTTCATGGTGCCAGGGTAAATCCTGAAAAGATTTGGATCACCTTGTCAGATATCAAAAGTTACATTCTTAGTTGTACAGATCTCTCTTCAACTTTTTCTTAAGCATCCAGCAGAAAAGTGTAAGCATGATATACAGAAAGAAAAACAATATTAATATGCTGAGCTGCAAAAGGCTCAAGTCAACAACTACTGACAATGGCCAGCTGTGCTGATAACTCAATACTATTATGGACTATTGGAGTATATTGAGTTATTTTGCTGAATTCATGGGCCTACAATTTTTGGACTGGCATGAAAAGTATGAAAAGATCCTTTAAAAACTTCTCCTAATACAGCATCTCTAACTGCAATGGAACACTCATTTCTGATGAAACAAAACAAAAAAAGGGGCTATGTCGGGAGCTGCAGAAGCTAGGAAACTGATCAAATGTGTGTAGATGAGACTATGCCTCAGTCCCTTAAAGACTATTATTATGGACAGGAGACACCTTCCAAACTACACAAACACACACACACACACACACACACACACACACACACACACACACCACACTATTTTAAGAGGAAGAGTTTTTAAACACATTTTCCCATAGTTTAAGCATACTAGATATAACTTGAAGACAGTGAAAGAAATACTTATTAGGTATAAGTTGAAGACAGTCAAGATTTATGAATTGATATATAAATCCATTTCACTAAATATCTGCCAGACATTTATTAAAAAATTAGCCACTGGTATTCAGTACAAAAAAGTCAGAATAACCACAATGGATTGGGAGAGGATTCATAAAAGTAAATTAAACAAAATGATTTCTTTTAGCCTCAGGAATACAGGGCTTTGAAGTTTAATAATAGTTTTGTTATTAAAAACATGTTTTTGAAATATAACAGCTGTAGTTATTAATTGCCATAGGCAGTTCAAAAAAATATTTCCCTATATACTATGTTTTGTTATTTTTTCATCATCCTAGATAATAGAGTTTAATAACACTTTTTAAATTGCAGAAAGTCAGAAGCATAGAATTTGGACATTTTGAAGTCCTAACAGGAGACTATCTTCTAACTGTTAAGTTCCTACTTATCACATGGTAACCTGTCTTCCTTAGTAGTCAACTAATTAAATGATAGAATGCACTACCATATCAATCAACAATTTCCTCTCAGGAAACAGTTTTCATTCTTGTGGTGCTTAATTTCATGTGCTAATTTGGTCAGTACTTGTGCAATTTCCTTGGGCACCTTTTAATCTAGGTAGTGCTGTGCATTTCTATTTTATAGATGATTGATATGTATGTAAGTAGATGTTGAATAAAACCTAAATTTATGTATCATAAATAAATCTCTCGAAGTAAGCTGAAGGCAATAGGAAGAGGCTGAGGGATCCTGAGCAGTAGGGGACTTCATCTCCCAATGGCCCTTGAATGGGGACCTTCTTCATCAGCTCCTCTCTATTCTGATATCCTGCCCCTCAAATTTTTGATATGTCAGCTCCAACAACCATGGGACACTTTTTTTTCAAATAAATATGTGTGTATCCATATACAGAGTTTGAGCATTTACTTTGCAAAAAACAGCTGGTACTTCTTTATGCACATTTTTAATCTAAAATTAATTAATTTAACAAGCACATAAAAACACAAAAAATGTACCTATCATGAAATTCCATGTAACATTACCTAAAGACTGTATAATATTTAAATTAAGGGGTTCACTATACATGTTGGTACAATCCTGTAATCTCAGCATTGTGGGAAGCTGAAACAAGCAGATCCAAGGTTGAGCAAGGCATTGGGCAATTTACCTACTTAGCAAGACCCTCTCTGAAAAGAAATAAAGGGAAAATGCTCTTAGTTCAACCCTACTGCCACGAGGCCAGCCAGATAACTCAGTGGAGGGTGCACTGAGATGACAATTGAGACTGGGCATGGTGGTGCATGGCTGTAATAACAGCACTTAGGAGGCTGAAAGTAGGAGAATCAGTAGGAGTCCAGTGTACTCAGTGAGACCCTGTAGACCTTGTTCTTAATTAAATACAGGAAAAAAGAAATCCTACTGGCACAAAAAAACTGACAATAATAATCAAAATGTTGATACATGTAAGGAGATTTTCAGGACTATTTTTATGTTTGAATACCAAATGAAGAAATTTTTAGTTCTGTCATGTTATGCTGTGGAAAATATTTTTATAAGGTTCATTAATATTGCTGAACCCAAGTTTTGTCAACTGTTACATCATTGTGCTGAAAAATTAAAATGAATTAAAGGGTAAGATCAAATGCCATCTTTATTCACCAATAATAAATATTATCTGTTTTACATTTTATATAGGAAAAATCAATTTTAAATTGGTATTCAAATTATTTCAAAATACTTCCTGTATTTTAATTGATGAAGCAAATTATCTTCACAATTCTCTATCAAGAGTCTGATAGACTAAGAAGTGATGTTTTATACATTGATGTATAGAAGAAAACTAAAATTAAGAAATATGATTTTGATTACAAAATAGCAATGATGCAAACAAAGCCCACACTATTAATTTCACTGAAATGTATCTGTTTTTGGAGTGGTATGCAATATTTTTAATATTATGTGCCCAATATGTTCATATTACAGCTACAATTTCTGTATTCTTCACTAAAATAAATGTATAAACTCAGCACAATATAATCATGTAGCTTTCAAGTCTATTGTATCTCAAATTTTGACAAAAGATGAGTAATTCCATAGGAATTTTGATCTGGCTACTATAAAGGATAAATGTGTAATTATTTCATGATGGAAAAAATTAAGTAAATCAGTGATGGAATTTTTCATTTGGAGAGTGATAAATGTTTTTATACAATCTTTATACAATACACAGGTAGCTGTGCATTTGTCTAGAACTTCTAATTTTGTCATGTTCATGTCATTTACATACTTGAATTGTGAGTGAAAATGAATAGTAACTTACCACGAAGGCTTCCTACTGTGTATGAAATGTAAAAAAATTGCTTTGAAAGACAATTTTAGAACAAGCAAACTTTTGTCAGCTGTCACAGCTTATTCACCTAATTGTTTGTTTGTTAGCTTATTTTTCAGTGAAGAAATCCAGGTGTTCAACTGTTATAGCTCCAGAATAAACAGCATGTCAATATTGCAAAGAATGATTTCCTAGTTACTATGTACTTTCTTGTTTTGTTTGTTTCTCTATTAGGATTGTACCCAGAACTTTCACACTAAAATTATAAACCTGGGTCTTTAAAAAATATTTTATTTTTATTTTGAGGTAGAATATTATCTAGGATGTGTTCAAACTTGTGACAGTCTAGGAAATTTTGCCATAATAATTTGTTCTCAAAGTATGATTTTTTTTTTAGTACTCCCAAGTATTATATACTATTTGTTGTTTGTATCAAGACTATACCTCTGAATCTTCTCAGATCTAATTATTCATACCTGCATACATTGTGAAGCTTTTGACCACTATAATTTTTCAGAGCTTGTCCTTTTTAATTTTTAAAATGATATCAGATTGTGTTCCCCTTACATTTACTGTACTGTTGTTCAGGAAATTATTACAATTTTTTTAAAAATCAAGGCTTCCTTTTCTGTTTTAAAAATGAACAATCTTTTACATATGTGATTTTTAAAAACCATTTATTTTAAAGAGGTTAAAAATAATTAGAAATAATACAGAACTTCAACAATAAGGATAAGAATTCAATAATGGTTGTTATATTGCACAAGGTAGCTGCTCAGATTGGAAGCACATGAAACTGGTCAAATAAAAATTTTATGTAAATGTTCACTTTTCCCTGCAGCTTTATGCAAGTTTTCTAAATCTGAGAGCACCTTAGTAGATACAAGCTGATCCATATGCTTTTCACCCTTTCATCATAATCATCATCATTATTATTATTAATACCAACAGCACAGTAAGCATGCATTATTTTTAAACATTCCCAGTTGGCCTGTTTAAAAGAATGCAGCAATGTTTAAGTGATTTAAAACTCCTAATGTTATAGACTAGGGAGATGGCTGAGTAGAATAAGTGATTCCCTGGCAAGCACAAGGGCCTGAGTTTAATCCCCATTTCTGGAAAAAAAAAAAAAAAACTCCTAATGTCTGTGCAAGTCACATATTTCATTTTTATATATTTGAAGCTTCGATGATAGATGCATTTGTAGTCCACATGTATCACTTACAAGCTTAGTTGAAGATATCTAAAGGTAAAATATCTTTAAGTACAAAATCACAATACCTGCAACTTTTATTGATTTAAATATTTTCCAGTAGGAGGAAATCATAAATGTAAGGATATTTGGAATCAGAGCTTGACTTTTCTTCTATGATATTCTTTTGCGATATGTTAGAAGGTAAATGACAGACACTACATAAAGTATTTTGGAAAACTATAATATGTCCAATAATATGTCCATGTGAACTTATACATTTATAAATGTACAAAATATATTAAAACTATTAATTTTTATAAACAGTAATAACACTTGCTTTTTTCTACTTAGTTTCTACTATACATTATATATACAATTTGTACTATATATTATATATAGTTTCTACCAATATATAATATATATTATACTAGCATATATATAAAATATGAAACAATTTCTCAAATAATTTACAACTTCTCAAAGAATTTTGTAACTATCAAATAATTAATAATAATTTATTTATTTTTATTTATAGGGAAGGTTTTACAGTGATCAGGCTCATAGTGATCTGCCTGTGTCTAGCCTCCTAAGAGCTGGGATTACAAACGCATGCACCACCATGCCCAGTCTCAATTACCATCTTGGTGGGCCCTGGGGATGAGGCCAGCACAGCAGGCCTGGGAATCGAACCTCGGCCCTGGTGCCTGCTTGCAGGCACTTTAATCTGCTGAGCTATTTGGTAGGCCCTAATAATTAAAAAATTTTGAAAGTGCATTTCTGTATGGATGGCAGCAGTCGCCTTTGATCCCAGCACCTGGGACCCTAAGGCAGCAGAATTGGAATTGCTCACGTACTTTACGGCACAAAATCTGTCTGGTTTACATAGAGAAAGACCAACCTAGAAGACACATTTTGAGAATGTCTGAAAAAGAAAGTGTGGTTCAAAACAAAGAGTTAATTGAGAAGTCATCCAAGAAGATTGAAGAGCATTGTGAATAAGGCACTGTTGTGGCCCACTGCGTATTTTCAGAAGCTTCCATTCACACGGAAGGGTGACAATGCTATTGAGAACACAATCGTGGATTTTAATGATATGGGGCTTTCTATTGTATATGATACACAGGTTAAGTACTTTAAATGTTAGTTCCTGACGCATGAAATTTCAGTTAACCAGAGAAAGGTTTACTTTGGGATTTTTTCATCAACCCTACTCTGTTTTCTTTTAATTTTGTTCTCTATATCTAATTAATTTGGAAAACAATCTAGATCTATATTTGAATCTAAAATTCAAATTATAATAAAAGTTCTTAGAAAACTAACAAGACAAGAAAATCCATCAATTTGGCCTATTTTGTTAAGTTACAAATATGAGTTCGGATATCCTAATACGACATGTACTTCAGTTGACTGAAGGGCAATCTGTGAGATTTTACAAGAAATTTCCTCATGTAAAAAAATACAGTATCATAATCTATTAACCATAACTTCATAACATTGCTGGTTGTACCACTCCTATTATTTCACCCAATTCTTTTCTTTCTTTTGCAGAATAAATTTAAGTATGTGAATGCTTTACGCTCTCATGTCCTGGTTTTGTAGATATATTATCTGCATGCATACACACATTTATTTAAGAGTTTCATTATGTTTTAAAAAGTAGATAAAATACTTTTATATGTATCATAAGTTGGTAGGAGAGAAGTAAAAGCAATTAGGGAAGTGAGGAGACTTCAGTACATACATATGAGGGATATATAATCATCTATATAAAACTAATAGCAGATGATTAGTTACTAAAGGAAATTAGGAGGAAATTTTATTTTACTTTACTTTACTACTTAATTTCCTTTTATTGGTGCCAGGGATTGAACTCATGACCTTCCTCTTGCTAGGCAGGCACTGCTGCCTCTGAGCTATGTCCCCGGCCCACAGGGGTAAATTTTAGAGAATTTGACATTTGTTCGTGGCCACCAAATATGCTTCTAAAAGCTTTATGTAGTCCACAGTTTTGTAATCTTCCGATGAAGGGCCTTATCAGTCCCATTACCAACTTTGGGCAAGGGAGGAGCTGCCCCGGGTAGGTCCTTACAAAACTGCCTCGAATCTGTCTCTTTTATTATTGAATTTAACTACAAATTGTTTGTGCTACATAATGTGCATGCTCACGTTAAAAAACGGGTACATGCACAGAGCAATTGCTTCTTTCTAATCTAATCACGTTCGATTTCCCACTCCCTTCCCCCTCTGCACCTCTCAGGCCTCTTGTCCTGTTTCGTCCTTTCTGTTATTATTATGGTTAGCAAGAAAGATACAAGGAGGAATCAGGAGCCCAGACTACTAAATATCACCACCAAGTCTGCCCCTCAGTTCTGACCAGGGCTTGGTGCAGCTATTGATGAGTGTCCAGTTGTGAAGAGCATCTGTGGAGAGCTGCGAATGTATTCAGTTGCAAACAGTTTACAGTATCTGTATCCTGTGACATAAAAAATTACCAATTTATTGTACCAGAAACATATTCAGAATAGTTTGAAAACAGTAATTGTTTGCATAATTACACACACAAGTATACATTTAATGGTAAATTTGATATGTTCTACCAAATGTAATTCCTGAAAAAATTTCACAGCTATATAAATTAACATTAATAGCTTGAACAGACGGTAAAGTACAAAATAAAAAACAACTATCAGTATAAGAATATTTTCTCTTTTTTTGTAAATTTAGAATAAAAGCAGTGGCATAGTTTTGGTTCATCTAAAGCAATTGCTCTAATAGAAGTATTTCAGTATTAAGCAAATTAATTTGGAAAGAAAGATTTTACAGACGTGATCATATTTGTAAATAAAGTAAAATGTATTTATCTGGACCAATAAATGATTCAACTGCAATAACTACAATGCTGAGGACGAACCAGTTGTAATTTCATTGGCCTACTTAGTATGGTTCCCTTTATTTAATTTATGTGTGTGTGTGTATGTGTGTGTGTTTCTCTACTTAGGAAAATCTGTATGTGTGTTTGCTTCAATGTGGACACACATATGGGCATCAGTATTTAGAATGAACAAGGAAACTCACTCTAACTTACACAAATGTCACAGAGACTCTTAATAAGGAAACAAAATTCTACAAAAAGTTTAAGTTGGGGAATCAGAATTGTAAATAAAAAGTTCCACTTCTAGGTGGTCACTGAGGCACAGCTGAACTAGTTTATGTGGAAACAACCCCCCCCCTACCTTAACATGCATTTTTAAATAAGCTACAGACTCTGAGAGGCAATTTCATTTTATCAAATGATTTTACATGCTCATCATACATTTTTGATCATCTGACTGCAATTGTACTTTTTTCCTCTATTTCTTTTCTCACATAATAGCTTTTGAGTGTCTATTAAGTTGCAAGAACTGAACCAGTGTAAAGAAATGAGCTATAAGATTTTACAGATAAAATGCTTTAGCTATCCAATGCTATATAATGGAGCTCTACAAAACTCACTATCTTAAGAATTATGACTTAATTATCATGGACAAGTCTGTAGGATTACTGGATACAGCTGGATATTCCTTCTGTATCCTGCAATTTCAGCTGGGACAGCAGCAATCAGCTTCAGGGCCTCCAGTAGCTAGTGCATGAGTCAGCTCAGGCTCTCCTGAGGAAATACTGTACATGAAGTAGTTCAAGCAACAGCAATTTATTTTCTCACTGCTGTAGAGATTGGAAATCTATCAGAATGTCAGCATGACCGGGGTCTGCTTGAGCACTCTTTCTGGGTTACAATAGCCACCTGCCAGCTGCCACAGCCACCTTCTGTTGCCGTCTTCCCAAGATAGAAAGAGATCTCTTTCCTTCTCTTTATATGGTTTAGGACATTACTGGGATGATTTCATTTAAACTTAATTGCTTTATAAAAACCCTATGTTTTTATAATGTCACATTCAGGATTAGGTCATCAAAATATGAATTTGAGGGAGACAAAATTCAGCCCATAGGATTTCATGTGCCTTGGATTGCTTGCTTATGTCTTTAATATCTTACTTGGGTGTATCTCTCCAAATGATTATGTGGCAGGAGGAGATTTTCTCTCTCTCTCTCTCTCTGTCTCTCTCTCTCTGTCTCTGTGCCTCTCTCTCTCTCTCTCTCTCTCTCTCTCTCTCTCTCTCTCTCTCTCTCTCTTAGGTCTTCTTCCTCTCCACATTGCCCTTCCACACTATCTTTTAACTAGTGTAAGTTAATTTATATGTAGTAATTTAGTGATGCCAAAGTGCAAATCAAACAGGTATCATCTCTTAAGGTTTAGGACTGTATTTAGCACATTGTCCTTTCCATTTCATTTTATATTTTTTTTTCTGGAACTGGGGATCAAACTCAGAACCTTGTGCTTGTGAAGAAGGCACTTTTGCCACTGTGCTATATCCCCAGTCCCTCATTTTATAATTTAAACTGATATCAGGCCCAGCCATTATTAATGATGGAAGAAATACACAAGATCATGAACACCAGTAGGCATGGTTTACAGGTTCTGTAAAAAATCTGGAGTGTGCATATGCAAGTGCATTGTGTTGTGTGTGCTTCCCCAGTTAATTTTGCACTATTTCATTGCTACATAAGCAAATGATATTGTTATAAATGAGAAGAACTATACTATGGGTACCTGGATAAATATACCTTTTTGTGACCTAGTATTTAAATTATTCAATGGATGCAAAAGCCCCTTCATAAAAATTAGCACCAGGCTGATTCAGGCAGAAGAACTGATTAAACACGAGGTCCTTATGTAGAAAAACAACTATTTGTGGGCCATGCTGTAGGCTGGGACCCCCAAGCAGAAGATGGCATCTGCTAACCTCTAATTTCAGAGAGTTTAAATCAAGTGTCTGATACATATTAGTACAGAAGAAAATGGCTGAAAAGGGGAAGATTGGCTGTCTGTGTTTGGTCTGGGACAGAGACAACCAGTCCAACACCTTCAGCCTTTAGATACAGTTTTCTGGGTATTCTGGCCTTCAGACTCAGGCTAAAGGACAACATGGGTTTCCTGGTCTTTCAGAGAGCAGACAACATGCTGTGGCACCTCCTGGCCACCAGAACTGCATGGTCTACTTCTCGACGTAAGCCTCATCATATGGTTGTGTTGCATACATGTTTCTATGGAATATTTACAGATATACATGTGTGTGTGTCTGTGTGTGTGTGCACACATTTCACATCATAGATTCTATTAACTGCAAATCAAAATTTTAGAAAACTTGCCTCTGTACTACATTTTTCTGTATTAATATCACATACAATGTAATTGTTAGATATTTGTTAAACTACAGTATGTGATATTAGGTATATTAGCTGTATATAATTAAAATGTGTGTATGTATATGCGTTACATGCAGGCACTATGCCAGTTTAACAAAGGGACTGGAAGTTGCGTGAATTTTTGTATTTGTTGATTCTTGAAATCAATCCTTCATGGATATTTAAAGACAGCTCTGTGTTTGTGTGTGTGTGTGTGTGTGTGTGTGTGTGTGTGTGTAAATTTATTCATATTTCTGCTTCTGTGGTGAATCCTATAGAATACATTAAGCAACACCCATCCACAAGAAACTCACTTTTACATGTAAAGACACATAGCTTAAAAACAAAGAAATGGATGAAAAATATAACATGATACCATCCATGAAAATAAAGCTTGACTATTGATAATTTCAAACAAAGAGGAATGAACAATACTGTGGAGGAAAAGAAAGGCTACTAGATAGTCATAGAGAAGACAATTTTCTACGGATATTATAGACTGAACCACAGTCAGTGGTTGTTATGGTTTCAACATGAACTGTTATGGTTTCAACATGAACTGTTCATTGGAGACTCTGGCATTGCAGACTGGATTCCCCAGCAACAGTGCTTAGAGATAGAGGCTACTGAGTGATTTGTTTTTGAGGAGTTAGCTGAGTGGGCCCTTAAAGGATTAGGGTTCTTCCGAAGAAGTAGGCCCCTGGGAGTGTGGACTTAGAGTGTACCTTGTTCCTGGCCCATGGCTCTCCGGCCCACTCCTTTCATCAGTGTCTCCTGGGCACCATGACATGGGCAGTGTTTCTCCACTCTACCTCTCTTCTATGGTGTAGCCTT
The DNA here is from genome assembly GCA_004027165.1 of Ctenomys sociabilis. Taxonomy (NCBI): domain Eukaryota; kingdom Metazoa; phylum Chordata; class Mammalia; order Rodentia; family Ctenomyidae; genus Ctenomys; species Ctenomys sociabilis. Next base: position 23,211 of record PVKA01015151.1, read on the forward strand.
GCTATGTGCCCAAGAACAATGGTGTCAGATGACAATATCTCAGATATGAAAAAGCATGAACCAAAATAAACCATTCTTCCTTACACTATTTTCTTGGGTGTGTGGTTACAGTGATGAAAAGCCAACTGTGCCTAGTAGGAGCTATTGGATACCAAGGACAATATCAAGGAATTAAAGGAAGGCACAGAAAAATCTAGTGGTCAGCAAATGTAGCTCACTGACCACATTTCTCAAAGCTATCCAAGTTATCAGAAAGAAGAGTAGGAGGCTTCCAGTCTTCTTACCTAAGGAGACCTGACGACTACATGCAGTATGGTGCACTGCATGGGATGCTAGAACAAAAGAGGACATCAATCGTAACTGAACTAAAGGGTGCTAGAGGTGACAGTAGAAAAAGAGGAACACGATTTCAGAAGACAACTTCTAAGACTTCTTTTTTCAGCTATACTTGTCCTACTATATGTGTGGAACAAAAGTCAGTTTAAAGGCTAATGTAAGTGACAAAGAAATGAAATATATACAAGCAAGAAAGGAAGCAATGATATTATCTCTGTTTCCTACTGATAGTCTATACCTAGAATAACATAAAGACTTTACCAAAAGATTTTGTGAGAGTCAGTCAGGTCAGGAAAGCAGCACAATACAAAATCAGCATACAGAAGTAGCTTTTCCATATACCAAAATGTACTGAGCAAGAAATCAATAAAGCAACCATTCACACACACACACAGAGAGAGAGAGAGAGAGAGAGAGAGAGAGAGAGAGAGAGAGAGAGAGAATCAGAGAAGAAAAGAAAACCTAGGAATAAACCTAACCAGGGATGTGAACACCCTTCTACAATGAAAATTATAAAAGTTACATTTGGAATTGAAGAAGAAAAATCTTGTAGAGCCCTCCTACTGTTTTTCAGGTCAGGAATATTAACATTATTAAAGTTGTCATACAAAGCTATTCACAGTTAGTCTCAGATCTCTGTTTTCATAGATGATTTCTTGTTGCTTTCTACAGCTAAGGAATCTTGGTGTCTCAGAACTGATTGCCTAGGAGTTGATCCCACGATACCGAAGCCATCAACCTGTTGGCTTTCCCTAGAGAGCTCCTGCTTGTAGTACTATCATTCTGTGTTGTCTTCAATAGTTTCCCATTTTCTTATGGTTGCAACATTGCTTCTTCAACCAGATCTCATCTGCTCTTTACTGACGTTACGTTCTGTATGGTTTTACTTCTTCAGGAACTAGACTTACCTTAGAGGGCCTTCTTTCCCTCTTGCTTTCTCAATCTTTTCTCTCTATATCTATTTACCTAGCTACATCTTTTCTATGTTTTAAAATTTTTTGTGTAATATCCTTATGACCTTGGAGTATTTGTTGTGGGACAGAGACGTGTAATCTATACCAACAATTTGAAGCCACAGTTTTCTTCACCGTTATTATCCACATGGTCACTCTAGCTGAGAAATAATACTCCTGCTTTTGCCCAATAATATACGTTCCCCAAATAAAACTTTAATAAGATGCTTTTGCAGTTCAAGGTGAGTAACTTTTAAAGCACAAAAAAGGAACCAGCAAATGGAAATAATATGTAATAAAGAACATAGCTAATGATAACTGACCTTGACTACATCGTAATTTTTTTCTTTTTCTTTTTATTCTGTAGGGCAGGGCCCACAGAGTGTTCAGGCTCTCACTACATAGATTAGACTCGTAGTGATCCTTCTGTTTTCAGCCTCCCAAACACTAGGGTTATAGGCACACACCACCACGTCCAGTCTTAATCTCCATCTCAGGGTGCCCCAGAGATCAGGGCCAGCACAATACAGCCCAGGATTGAACTCTGACCACTATATTCTGCCAAAGTAGGCATTTTAGTCCTGCTGAGCTGTCTGGCAGGCCTGACTACATCATAATTTTATCTTAGAGATTTTGATCTTTTAGTAATCAATGAATTTTTAATGATTTGGATTTCATCATAAACATATAATGAATACTCATTTAATTATTTATAAACTATCTAGAGAGGGGAAGAAACACAAATCACATACAAAAGCAAACTGTAATATTATAATAAGCTTTCAGATTAAACATTGTATATATACATATGTTATAATGGTAACTATATATATACATTATCTACACACATATGCCATATATTCCAGCAATATAAATTTCATGTATATTCTTAAAATATAGAAATAAAAATGTTTAAACTATGTAGAAAGATTTTTAGTTTTGTTTTATTTTATTGATCATACGGAGATGTGAGAAAAATTAAGGCTGAAACCATAACTTTCTGAATATATCTTATTATCTCTAGCATAAAAAATAGATGAGAAAATTTACCTTTTGTGTTAAATAAGTAGACTCTCTAGAGAAATGCTGTGGTGTCACCAATAGGATGATTTAATTCAGATTATATTCAGTGCTTCCTATCTTTTGGTCAAAAAAGTGTTATCTTTGTAAGACTTCCTAATGGTAAGAAAAGAAGATGTTTATTTTTCCAAGTGTCTAAGTTTCAGGCATAACTCTTACTTCTTCTACCATGTGCATAACAAGAAAAGCTCACCATATGTACGATGTTACAAAATAAATTAATACAAGCATTTACAAATTTTTCTATTGCCCTTTTTCTTTCAGATGATCCAGATCTTTATAGAAGCTTCACTTTGTAAGACTTTCACCCAATTCAATATAAAATTTCTGCCATTATGTGATTAATCTAAGAGAAATGTACATTTTCTCATGATTGCAAACAGATAAAAATAGCATTAATTTTTAATACTCACCCTTCTCCAGTTTGAATATTACTGTCACTTCAGATTCCATACCTGACAACATGCCAAAACAAATGATTAAATAAACATATACATATTAAATATTGAAATACAATGGATAAAAATATTAGAGCAGTTGTGAAAGTTCACATTGGATCTAAACTGCCTATAAAATGACTCACTATTAATCATAATGTTTAAGTGAATGACATAATTAGATAAGGAAAATTTTGATATCTGCATGAGATATGTTTTTGAGATATAGTTTTGTATTTAAATTCTAAAGCTAAAAACAATCTTAAAATTCATGTGGCAAGACTTTGATTAGATATTGACATCTATTTGAATAGCAATCTATTTTAAGACAGTGGTATGACATATCAATAATAGGAATTGTCAGATAATGACACATGTACAACATTAAGAAAAATAGAGGTTTACATAGAGTATTCTTGTACTGAGTTAGAAAACCAGACTGTCCAAACCTTTGCCACGTTTTCATTTTCCACCCTGACTTTCTACCTTTATTCTATTGTTTCAAAGATAAGTATCCGGGGCTGGGGAGATTGCTCAGTAGAATAAGTACTTTCCTGGCAAGAACAGGGACTGAGTTCAATCCCCAGTTCTGCCAAAAAAAACAAAGATAAGTATCTCTGACATGAGCCACTATAATTTATTTCCTACACTACAACTTCTCATTTCTACAATATTCCCTTACATTTCTCTAACAATTCAATAACTTGATATAAAAAACAGAGATTATTACAAAACTATTTTAAGAATAATTTTATATAAAATAGTAGCTCATTACTCATAATATTATACCAGTCAGGTTGCCTTGATAATAATCTAAAGTATTAGAAGAAAATAATAAAACACACCAAGAATACGTTATCCTAATCTCAGAAACTTTGTGTTGGAGTCCCGTTTATTAAAATCTCCATCAACTAATTTTAGTGAAGGAAAAATTTAAGAGGGGTGGGAATCAAAAAACAACGACATGTCAGTCTAAAATCTTTATAAAGTCTAATCAGGCATTGTATACTATTCAGAACCAAATTCTCAATTAGTCAGGATTCTGATCTTTTGTTTTCTTTAAATTTCTGCTCTGTATTTGGTTCACAAATAATTCAAATCAATGTAGTCATGAAAAGAAAACTTAAGACTTTATGGTGAAGTACAAAGTAACTCAAAGGTCTTGTCAACTGGCCTCCCTCGGGTAGAAGGAGCACGTTGAATACGCACAGACTATACGTTGCTAGTACCGTGGAAAACAATGATGGCGCCTCAAAAATCTGGCTAAAGCTACAGTGTGATCCACCAATTCCTGTACTGACTGCGAGGCTCAAGGAAACAAAAGTCTATATGTCTGCATTCTTGCATGGGAAACAATCTTGCAGGACACTTTGTATTCTGTGTGAGACAGCTTGGCTGTTTGTTGGGCCACTCTGTAAATTAGTGCACAGGAAATCCAATATGATATAATGCAGGAAGTCTATGTGGACTTACATATATACACAATTATATATATATATATATATATATATATATATATATATATATTTGTAAACAAAATTTTTGAGCTCCCATTTCCTTTCCAAAAAAGATTCTTTGAAAAATATTCAATCAAGTTCATAGTGTTTTTTGGTAAAATAGAAAAAAATCATACATCTGCTTTTTAAAAGACTAGTTTTAATATTTGGCTGTTTAATCCATTGTTATTATCCTATTATTTTTGTTATGAAATTTGGTTTACTGTTTTGCATAAGATAAAGTTTAAAAAACATTCATTGTTAATTTTATTTAACTCTTTGCGAGCATAAAGTTAATCATTATGATGCTTAATCTCATGGAGTGTGTGCTGTGCAGCTTTATTTCTTTACTTCTTCATTTGATCCAAGCAGTTTTGCTGCAACTCTAGCATGACCGTAGGCAAGAGCTAAAACAAATGTGGAACAGTGTGGCTTTGTAATTAAAGTGCTGGAACTATTTTGCAGTGGTTCATACTGAGTAGTAGATATCATTTATTGGTAATTCACTGTGTTTTAATGTTAGTATAGATTTAGTCATGCTAAATTCTTTTGCGTTTTGAGATAATGTTGTATAAAATTATTTTGATCCTGAGGTATTCAGATAATGAAGAAAAAATGTTATATAAATGTAAAGATAAATGAAACATTCACATAATCTCAAAAGATCTCTACCCAAAATGCCAGTGCATTCAATTGGAAATAATATGATTTATAGTAGAGTCAATATATATTCACCTCCATATAATACAAGTTGCATCAGCAATAAGATAAATTCAGGTCATATGATTTTTGGATTTGTATGAAGGACTGAGAAAGAAACTATTTTCTGGGACTCTTGACAAAATTATATAATCAAAATCTAATTACAATACAGTGCTTGACAAGTCCAAATGAGGAGAATTCTACAAAGTAATAGATCAACATTTTGTTTGAAAAGGTCATTTAAGACAAAGAGGAATAGAAGAACAATTTTGCATATAGATTAGTGAAGAAACATGGGCATGTGATGTATATCCTAAATTAATTCCTGGACAAGGGAAAGGGTATTAATGGTATAATTAGTAATTTGTGAATTAGACAAACGGCTTAGACATTTTTAATATTAATATTCTGATTTTTGTAATTATTCAGTAACAACTTAGAATGATAATCACATTTATTTTGTATAAATTCACTGCAAAGAGTATGTTTTTAAAGAGAAATGAAAATCAGTGCGTTCTGGGGGTGCAAGCTTGCAATGCCAGGCTTCTGTGGGCCTGAGCAAGGTGGAGCCAAGTTCAATTCTAGCCTTAAAAGTTTAATAACTTAGGAAAACCTGGCTTAATGTTTTGAAAAAACTGTAAAGACAGCTTGGGATATAGTTGAGTGCAATGGCCTTGGGTTGATTTCCAGTACTGAAAGAATTAAAAACAAGTAAGTAAAGAGCTGTGCATTCAGTCTGAAGCCAACTTCCACAAATGCAGACAAGACAAACACAAATATAAAGCAACTCAAATTATTCTGTAATTAATTAATAACATGTGGGAATATTTTGAAATTATATAAATATTTTATTTCTTATCATGTTTCACTCAGTAATTTGACATCTAGTGAAGCAACTGTTAACCTGGAAAACTCACTTATTCTTTAGTTATATTATTTTTCTATATATAGTACAGTGATTGGCATTCTGGCTTTTTTCCTCCATTCAATAATATGTCTATTTATCAGCTTATATCAGTGCTCACTTACATTTCATGTGGCATATAAAGCACTGAGATATATGTATTTACAAAATATTAAGAGCCATGGATTTAGCTCTGTGTTCCAGCAGCTGCCTGTCAAGCCTGAAGTCCTGAGATTGAATTCTGGTACAATCTTCACAAAAGAAAATAATAAAAAACATAAAATTTGCTAGTACTGATCTATGATACAGAATGAAGACACCCATCATTTTCTGACACTAGCCTCCTCTCCAAATCCTGTGACTAACCACTGCTCCAGGCAAAGTTGTTTCTTTCGTTACAGAATTATATTGAGAAAGTAAGTTTTGGGTGCTAGAATTTGTAACTGGAGTACCATTTCTTAAAAGCCTTTTCAACCATGGAGCTGGGTGATATATGCACTTACGAATGGATAGATAAATAGATCTATGTATGCATAGATACAAGTGCATACATAGGCTAAAATATAACAAAGCTAGACATGAGGTAAAGTAATAAAAACATATTTGATTTACTATATACTGAGTATAAAGAAAAGAGATAAGCAGAAGAAACTAGTTGTTCTCAAGGGAAAATGACAATGTAAAGGGAAATGACTGGGTTAGAAATGACTGGGGTACACAAAGTGTCAGGGAAATGAAAAAAAAGAACTGCAAATGTACATTCAGGCCAGGGTGATAGCTCTGCAGTGTACACGCCTTCCTGGCAAGCTCAAAGACCCGAGTTCAACACCAGGTACAGCGTGCCGGGGCAGCCCTGCACTGAGCCAGCCACTCAAATCTGGCACTTGGCTTTATGTCCTTAAGGAAGACACTGCTAAAGATTAGATGTGTACACAGCTCAGAGAGATGGAGGCACCATGTACAATTATGATTCCATTTTTAATAAATGCTCATGGCAAGTAAACCAGGTACAAATAAATAGGTGTTCACACAAAGTATTTTTTATGCCAAGAGTTTTTGACAATGCAAACTCCGTATGTGTGAAAAATTCTAAATATCCCATAACACCTCCAAATCTGATTTATCAATTCAAAGTTCATCTTAACAGTTGTAACTCCCTTCTGCCCTCTGATATTATGTAAGCAAAGCTATGTTCCTATGGGTTTGGGAGCTGTTGTAACTATAGGTAATTATATTAGGAAAATCTAGGGCAGGATGGAATTGACAACTTTGGAATACAGTATGAAAACAAGAAAAACATATCTGTTTGTTTTCACAAGCTGTTTGCTTTAAGGAAAATGTTCAGATTCCTATGCATTAAAGGATGCTTTTAAAACTACAGTGTAATCTTATTTTTGATTTGATTTGATTGTCTGATTTTGATTCCATGCATGGTTTATTGATTATTTAATCTGGATTCAAAATTACTATAGATATCTATTGAAAAGGGTATGTTCCAAGTCATACAATCTTAGTGTTATCTTGGTCTCTTAGTGTTATCTTCTCCATCTGATTTTATTTCTACAGGTAAAGAATAAAACCTATTTTGCTGACTTTAGTAACTCTTTCAGACCCTAATCTTTTCCTCATTAGTAAACCTTTGTTATCCATAGAATTTTTATGTTTCTACTTCAACTGCAGAACAGTGGCAGCACCATGCATGTGTGTGGGGACACCTGTCCTGAAACCTTGAGATTTCAACATGTTCTATTTTAAATAAAACAAAACTAAAGTAGCACTATTTTCTGTTGATAAAATTTACTATAAGTTGAATAAGTATAATGGAAAATTACTTTTACATCATCTTTTATTGCATGTGCGAAAATTTCATTAAAAATTCTAAAACACAAAATGTCAGGCTCAAAACCATCTGTCTAGATGTCAGCTAGTACAGACAAAGCATGAGGTAAACATTTGCTAAGCCATGTACTGCATAGATCATGTCTTGATTCATTTGCTTTGCCGTACTTTCTTTTTAACCAGAAAGAAAGGTCTCAACAGACACTGAGAATGAAGAATTGGGTAACCTTTGAAGGTAGGACCTTACATACCTCACCTTGTGTACATGCACACACACACACACACACACACACACACACTCATGCATTGTATGCTCTATAAAAGCTAAAGATAAAATTAAAGTACACATTTAATTTTAATCTCTCCACTTTTCATTGACCTCCCAGCCATCAAATTCTGATAGTATTTAGGATTGTTTTATAAAAGTATATGCATCAGAATATTATGCATATTTTATATTCCAAAGTCAGACATATGAGGAAATCTTAAATTTACAATACTGCGTATGACTGCAGGTTGCATTGTGAATGACAAACAATATATTCCTAGTATATATGTGTGCATATATTTATACATATTGTATATGCTACAGAGGGAATGTGAAAAATAGCTTGATGATTCAGGGTAAATGTTTGTGATAGATTTGATTACAGTCTTACCTAACACACTTAAAAAGTCTACGTCTGCAGGCAAGCTAATCTATCTCCATTTATCTATTTTTCTTTCCTACCAAGAGAACATGTTTATCCTTCTGGCTTAATATTTGATGAGAAAATTTCAAGCAAGAAATGTGTTCAGAAAAATAATATAATGCAGAAGGCATCTGGTTTGTAATGGTTCCTCTCAAGAGTTTTCATAATGTTGAGAAATACAGTTGCCTTCAGTAGGACCAACGGTTCATGTGTGTCAATCTTGATCTTCTGTCAGGTTAATGCCCCCAAGTGCAGCCCTCTCCTGTGATAATGGGTATTGAAATCTTTCTACTAATTAGCAGAAACTTGCCATCACTGTGCTACCACAAGAAGAAACAATGCATATTCTACATTTTCCTTTGCTGCAATGGTATGATGGTCACCTCGGATATATTACATACACTAATTAATGTACAATATTGTCAATGTATGATGGGTATAATGGAGTATAACCTCACCAACAGGTGAGAAGTATCAACACTTTATGACTGTTTTCTCCTTCTTCTCCAGCAATATATTCTTTTCTGTCCTGCACCTGTGTGGTCTACAAAATGTTATCATTGTTTGGCTTCTAGTTAAGCTCTACTAATGAGAAGGATAAACCAGAGATTGGAATGTAAAAAAGGAGAAATACTGGGATATTTCTTCTCCTCTGTGAGGTTGACAGAAAACAACCTTCTCTCCCACAGACATTTTTCTCAAAAGGTTTGAATAACATTTCTTGCATAGACCCTGTTGTTCAAGAGATGGCGATGTCTCATGAGTTTGCTATCTCTTCAGCACTCCTGTCTCTGTCCCAACTCCTGTTGAGATTCTTGACCTTGACTACACACTAATTAATCATTTCTTCATTAGTCACCAGAGTGGCAACTGATACATTTTTGTTCAGTAAAGTCTAATTCATGGCTTTTTGTCTGGTGCACTTCTCAATGCCAGACAGGCAGAGACTACAAAGTGGTACACTCACCTGAGAAATAATTTCACTTGAGTATGCCATTTCTTTTCCCGGCATGTACCTGAAGATATGGATCATTACAAAAATATGAATTATACTTCATAGTTATTCAGCAAATGGTGTGTGAAGATGGTTATTTTATCTCTTAATAAAGAGCTTATTAACAAGATATATTGACAGAAGACATTGAGAAAATATAACTGAATAAAGTTTATACTCATAAATGTAGGTCATTTGGCTTTAAAATGATGAGAGGTCAAATTTGCTTTGTCATTTCATTGGGAAATAATTGGAGAAGAGAAAATGTTCTGTAAAGAACTTCCTTCAGCTCTTGAATTGTTCCTACTATTGCAAAGGATGCTTGATTAATGAGAATTGTTAATATTCTTTTATAAGCAGACTTCTATAGTATTTTGATATTATAAACATTTTCTAAGTAATTTTACTTTCCCTCATGAAGTAGAGAAAGGCCAGAAAAGCCCATGAGAATGAACCTGATTTTGTGGTAGGGGATTCAGACATATTTACTTACATCTTCACAATTTAGACAAGCAGAATCAATAGGTTCATTGATGTTCTTACATTATTAATCCTGTTGTGAACAGAATTTTCCTGGAAAGACCTAATAACACACGTTGTTTATTTGTTCAGTCTGGTAAGATACTCTAAAATACTAACCTTAGCTTTTTATCACCCAGCACTTTTAGCTGCTTTAGGGTTCTTAGTATGGAGTGGTTCCCTGAAGTTAAACTTTTCACACTTCAACAAATCTATATAGCAAACATCATTCCTTTCCAATACATAAATATATTCATATTCTCATATATATGATATAGTATAGTGTAGTGTATATATTAACCTGTATGGAGTTGACTGAATTAAATGAAGACAATTAAGATGGAATTGATTGCCTTTATAAAAATGGAAAACTTGTACAGAGACAGACAGACAGACACACACACGCACACACACACAGAACGAAATGGGAACAGCTACATGAAGAAAAGAGAACTACATGCAGACACTACACTCTCCCTTGCCAGCACAAGAAGGCACTGCACCTGGCCCACATACTCCTGCGATCGATAGCTGTGGCTTCTGCTTGAATAAGAAGCAGTCAGCACAGTTGTACATGCAAATATACATTTTCATTGACCAATTCTCTCAACTGCCAAAGCCTATATAGTATCAGATTTTCTAGAACTCAGAAAATTTGAAAGTTTCAAATTCACTATGTAGTAAGTTCAATATGAATACAGTTATTAAAAACACAAAATAAAATTATGATGAAGTATTTTGCTATAATTTCATAATAAATGTATTTGCAAAACTTAAATACTATACGCACTAAAATCAACTACAATAAAATCACTCTTTGTTTCAGGGAAAATTGGTCAACAACACAAATATCAATCATTTCTAAATGTATTTGACCTCAATAACAATGTCAAAGAAACTATAGCTGTCAAAACTAAAGCTAGAAGTGAAAAATGAAACACATACAACACCTAGAGAGGCTTTTGGGGTGGATAGTTTTTTAGAACATATTAAAATATTTATAAAAATAATTGCATGGAAAACTAAGTCAAAAATAGGTGCATTGAAAACTGAAAAAAAAAAATAGAGATTTAGTAGCTACCTATAATCTGATCAATGAATGAAAAGATGTTTGTTTTGCATACTAGCCTAGAACACAGAATTGCAAATTTAAACTAAACCAGGATAAAAGATCTCACTTATCATTTTGATGAAACTTTTTAGTGATTTTTTTCAATACAAAGTCTAGTAAAGACTATTACCAAACAGATATATAACAAAAGATAAATTTAATAATTCTTTAAGGCAGTGAAGTTTTATGTTTATTGAACATAGGAAAAGAAAGTTCATCAGAGTAAGTGTCAACCAAATAAATGTTGGAAAACAAGCATTATCTACATGGTGAAAGTGGACCAGTGTTCAGGAGAACACAGTGGCCAAAATTTTATAATTCTCTTTAATCCTCTGAGCTATTTGGACGGCCCTCAATTTTTTTAAATTTTAAGTAATTTAGGAAATATTTTAAAGATTATTGAGAGTGCTACTTGATGTAGGTACATTGGAAGGCAACAAAAATCAAGAAATAGAACCTCAAAATGTACACAAAGAGGAAAATGAAAATAGGTAAAAGGTAGAGAAAGAATAAGCATGTGCTCTGTGTACCGACCTCCCACCATGAAAGCAGTCACTGTGAGCTGCTCTGTGTACTGACTGAGAACACCAAAATTAAAAATGGAAAAGAAAGTTTAAAATGATCAGTGTTTGCTGTGGTGTATTCTTTCTGATCTCTGTGTTTATGTACTTATATATTATATGATCTCTTTTTACTACAGTAAATTCACCAAATATATTTTTTAATTTCAATATAATTTACTTTAATCTTTACTTAATTTGTCAGTTTTATTTGTTTCAGATGAAACCACTTCAGTCTAATCATCATTTCTGTGGATTTGTAGGGAAAGCCTAATTTCCATGCATAATCAATACAATGTAAATGATCACATTAATCGAAAAACAATATTTAAATCTAATAGGACAAAAACCAGCATTATAAAAAATATGGATTTTCTTAACCTCATTCAATTCATAGTGTAATTTTTTTTTTCTTTGTCTTTTTTGAGACAGGATCTCACTTGTGCAGTTCAGGCTGGCCTTAAGCTCACTTTGTAGCTCAGGCTGGTCTCGAACTCACAACAATCCTCCTGCCTCAGCCTCCCTAGTGCTGGGATTACAGGCATGCGCCACCACGCCCGGCTCAAAAGTTATCTTTACACTATTGGGTTTTTGTTTGTTTGTTTGTTTTATTTTGGTTTGGTTTGGGTTTTTTTTTTTTTTTTTTGGTGAAACCGGAGACTGAACTCAGGCCCTTGAGCTTGCCAGGGAAGCACTTATTCCACTGAGCCATCTCCCCAGTCCTCATAGTGTAATTTTTAACGCACTAGTGAAATGAAATAATTTGTCTATTGTTTAGAATTTATGGCAGATGTCACCATAATTTTTTATTTTTTTGTCTGCTTCAGCCCAACCTGTAGGCAGGGCTGGCATAGCATGTGGTGCTGGGGATCAAATGGCAGACCTTGTATGTCTGCCTAAACTTGCCTAAACAGGTGCTTTAGACTGCTCAGCTGTCTTGCCAGCCCTGTCACCATAATTTTCACAATAATTTTTGAAAGAAAAATCAATGAAACAAAATAGATGCTACCTTCAATTTTAGTCTAAAAATATCTGCTTTATAAACTTGTTCTGGAGAAGGAATTTGAATGTTGGCAGAATAATATTATTACAGCAAACTTCAAAAAACAGCCAGTACCCTCTAGTGTACATAAGCAACAAAAGCCTGCAACAGAATGAACAGTGCCTTTTTCTTTAATGATTACCATTTCTCTGTACCTCTTTGTTTGTTTTAATATGTCCAAGCATGTAATCAAGCAACGATTACTTGGGTGAAGCAATGAAACATGCTGATTATAAGTACTTCTTAGCCACTGTGCAATCTATAGGAGTCTATTTCTTGGTTTAGAGCTCTAATTGCTATTCATGTTCACATCAGTTGAAAATTTATATTGATTGAAGAATTAGAACCCAAAGTGGTTCTCATTGTAAAACTCTCTCATGGCTTATTGATGTAACTGGCATAGCATATCTCAAACATACACAAATCTTTAGAGATGCTTGTAAAAATCAACAAAAATATAGACACCCAATTTTAAAAAATCATGTAAAATATTGTGTCTTGTTTACTTGTTTTCAAAAATCAACTGGATTGACTAGAACTCCTATTCTTTCTGGCAGAAAATCTAGTAACCTAATTGTGCACACTGGGCACCCTCAGCACCACCAGCTACCACCGTGGATAATAAAATATTTCTCAGATTTTCATATTAAGCTCTTGTTCCCTAGTTCACACTGGCTTTCCTATATAAGCTGTTTTCAATCAAATAATATATAGAATATTTAAATGTGAGACCAGAAAAAGATACATTTCATCCAATAAGAAACTAAACCTTATTTACTGTGAAAGTTAAAGACGATTGGTCTTGAGATCATTGATTTGGAAAACAAAAAATTCAACATAGTCAAAGTAGCTTTGCACATAAAATTCTCAATTATGTGTACTTTACTGTAACAATTACATTCTTTGGTTTTTATGCAAGAAGAGTAATATTTCAAAGACAAATTAGTTGTCAGAAGAAATTAACTATTTCCCTGAATACAGATTTATCACCAGAAGGAAATGACTATTTGTTTCTAGCACATAAAAAAGAGATAACTATACAAAGGAATACTTTCCTACAAAACTAGCCTATTCATGATTTTCATAAGGGCCTTTGTAAAAAGAAGAAGCCATTATTTAGAAGTTGGAATAATTTAATGGAACAGAGAGAAAAAAATGGTTTGAACTGTATCTGTGAACATTCTTGAATTTTTAAACAATGAAACAACTAAAATTAAGTTTTAAGTTTGTTATGGTATTCAGTTGCAGTACTTCTGGGCAGAAAGGATTCAAGAATTTGTTGAGGATTTGAAAAAAGATTACATTTTAGTAATTGTTGCAATATATATTCAAAGATCATGTAAACACACACACACACACTCACATACACACACACACCCCATCACCATCACCATTCTATTTTATTTATTTATTTTTTATTTTATTGAAGTACAAATATCAATGAGACAGTTTTAAGACATCTTAACAGGACAGATTAGATAAATTAATACATTGCAAACTGCTTTCATAATGTTTTCTTATTGTACAAGGTGTATACATGATATACTTCCAGACATTATTATAGCAGATGTCTTATCAGTAAATTAAGAGAGTGTAGCTGATTACATATTTTATTTTTTGTACTATATACTTCAGTTCTTACTTTGACATTTGGTTTCTCATGTCAGAGAAACAATATGACATTTGCACATATGTGCTTAAATTATTTCACTTAGAATTTGCTCTCAAAGTATATTTACCAGAATACATTAAGTTTATCTTTCTTTATAGATGAATAGTATTACATTGTATAAAAACCTATTTTTTAAATTTGTCAGTTGATGGGCACTTGGGTACTTTCTAAGATTAAAGTATTACAAACTGCACTGCTATAAGCATGGCTGCATATATCATTGTGGCTTGATGTTTTCAATTCTTCCAAGAAGATGCTCAAAAAGAGAATAGCTGGGCAAAATGGGATCTCTAAAACTTGTGTGTAGGAGACACTTCCTGGTCTTTGTCTCAGTCCAAGAAACCAATATTTGTAATCCCAAAGTTACGTTATTTGCAATCCCATCAAGTTGATTCCAATCTACCACTTTCCATGCAGCCCACGGTGAAAATGAGGACACTAAATTATATTTTTAATCATCGGGGAGTCAAGGGGTTCTAAGTCCTGCCATGACATGGCTTTCTGGAACCAAGAGAGCGACCCAGGGCCTCACCTTGTTTTTATTCAGTGAAGGAGTGGCTTGAGGATTGACTGAGAATTGTGGGAAGCAGGTGACTACTATGAGCTGAGCTAGGTGGGTGGCCTACATTTACCTCTGCCATATGCAGAGAGGATATGCAGAGAGAGTAATCTGCATTATATAGTATTTAATGTTTTGGGAAGTCTAGGGCTTCAGCTTTGATGTAGTCTTTCAAACCCCAGGAAGTCATAGCCTCTATCTCCAGGCTCAATCCCAGCTGGCAGCACGGAGCATTAGCTCTACCATCCTGTCTCCACTAGGCTCACATTAAGGAGCAGCAGGTTTACCAGGGAAACACACATGCCACCTTCAAAGACTATCACCAGCACCTCAGCTAGACCAATACACATTGCTTAAGGCCAATTGAAGGATAAACAGAAGTCCTAGCCAGCTCTGTACATAACAATATGAGGAAATAGATCAGACTCAGTCAAAATGGAGACAGTCGCTTTTCTTTCAAGGAGAGATGCTCAGGTGGCCCCCCACACTTGTGGTTTGAGAAACCCCCATATTGATTCCAACAGACTTGTGGTTGCATAGTCTACCCTCCAGAAATGATGGAGAAGGCTTTCTTTGTCCCATAACATTACCAGAATTTGTTATTAGTCGATTTCTTGATGTTACCCATTTTTTATGGGATGAAGTGGAATCCAGTATTATTTTGATTTGAATCTCTCAAATGATAAGGGATGATGAGCATTTTTCATATATTTATTTCCCATTTGTACTTATTCTGATATATTTTTATTCATTTTGATGCCCATTATTTGGACTGTGTCTTTAAATTCGGGGTTGATTTTTCAATTCTTTATGTAATTGAGATATTAGTCCTTCACCTGATGGACACCTGCCTAAAACTTTTTCCACTATGTGGATTTTCTTTTCCCTCTATTAGTGATTCCTTTTGATGTGTAAAAGCTTTTTAATAGGTTGAGATCCCAGTCAGTGATTTTTTGTAGTATGTCTTTCTTTTTTAATGTATTTAATACAGGGCCCACAGGATCTCACTAAGTAGATCGCACTTGTAATGATTCTGCTGTTTTCAGCCTCCCACGTGCTAGGATTATAAATATGCACCACCAATCCCAGTCTCAATTTCTGTCACATTGGGCCCTGGGAGTGGACCTGGCACTGCATGCTGGGGATCAAACCCCAGTCACTGCACTCTGCCTAAGCAGATGCTTTAGTCCACTGAGCTATCTGGCTGGTCCTCTTTTGTTGTAGTGTTTCTTGAGTAAGCAGTGTTTCATTCATGAAATCTTGGTTTGCATATATGTATTCTAGAGTTCTACTTATTCTATCATCCAGCAGATTTCATGTTTTAATATTTAAATATCAAATATTTAATATTTGATCCACTTAAGTGTACTGCATGGTGATAGACATAGGTCTAGTTTTAGTCTTTGGCATATTTTTTCTTTTTGCAGAACCGGGAATTGAACTCAAACCCTTGCCCTTGCCAAGGAAGTACTTATTCCACTGAGCCATCTCCCCAGCTCTGTCCTTGGCATATTGAAAACCACTTTCTTCTGCACCTTTTTTAAAGTGAATTTGTGTGGCACTTTTGTCAAAAATATACTCGCTAAATGCCTAGTTCTTTCTCCATCTTCTAAACTGTTCCATTGATCCACATATCTATTTTTTCTCCTTTTTTACCATTACCATGCTGTTTCTATCACAGTAACTCTGTAGTATAATTTCAAGTCAGGGATTATGATGTCCTCTGCCTTGTTTTTGTTGCCTAGATTTTTTTTTTTCTATTTTAGGTTTTTATGTAGTTCAAAATAATTTTTAAGAATTTTTTTCTAGTTCTGCTAGGTATTATAATTGTATTTTCATTGGGATTTCACTTGCATCCATCTACATGAAACAAACATTTACGGGCAATAAAAATTAAATAAGAACTAAATAATTGTAATGAGGGACATTAATACCCCACTGCCACAAATAGAGAGATCAACTAAATAAAGAAACAACAATGACACACAGACTGAACCAAATCCAATGTAAACTTGGATTTATTAGATATCTACAAAATGTTCCATATTGCATTATTAGAATATTGATTCTTCTCAGCCGTACATGAGGCATTCTCCAAAATAGATGCTATATTAACCCATAGAGCATGCATAAATAAATGCAAAGGAATTTAAATTGTACCATGAATATTATGAGACCATTGTGCAAAAGAAATGGAAATTAAGGGCAAAAGAAATCACGAAGATGCTGTAAAGACATGCAAATTAAACAACACCATCATGAACAACCAATGAACTTCAGATGAAATTTTTAAAAATTAAAGAGTATCTACAATTAAACCAAAGTGCTGATAAAGCATATCAGAACTTATGAGACACAATGAAAGTAGTTCTAAGAAGGATCATAACATGATTCATCTGTCATGGAAACAGAACAATCTCAAATAAACAATCCATTAATGAACTTCAAACTCTACAAGAAGAAAAATTAAACCCAAAGTTCATACAAGGGAGGAAACTCTGAAGATATGAACACAACTTAATGCAATTGAGGTCAAGGAAACAAAGGATTGATGAATCTCAGCATTGGCTCTTGGAAACATTAAGTATAATTGATATTTTATATCAATTATAGCAAACCTTGTCAAAAAAGTGAAAGAAAAGATTCAAACTCTTGCAGTTAGGAATAAAAAGATTGAAGTATAAAGAGATCCTATGGAAATCCAGATGATCATCAATACGTACCTCCAGAGTCTGTACTACATAAGCTGGAAAAATGTAGAAATGCACAGATTACTAGATACATATGAATTATTAAAGCTGAATCAAGAAGGCATATTGTAAGTAATCCAATATCAGTCAGTAAAATTGAAACTGTAATTAAAAACTTACCAATGAAGAAAGCCCACGTCCCAGTGGATTCACTGGTGAATCCGACAAGAAATTCAGGGTAGATCCAATGCCACTATTGATGAAACTCTTTAATGAAACTGAAATGGAAGCAAAACTTTAAAATTTATTCCCGGGAGCAAGTATTGCTTTGATACCAAAACCAGGAAAGGACCCAACCAAAAATATAGAACTGCAGATCAATCTCCCTAATGAATATAGATATAAAAAATCCTCAGTCAAATACTGGTAAACAGAAAGCAACCAGTAATCAAAGGTATGATAAGCCATGTCCAAGTAGGATTCATCCCAGTACTGCTGGGAGGGGCAACATGCACAGATCAGCAAAGGTAGTGCACTGCATCAGCAGAGCCAGAGACAGAAACAACGCGATCATCTCAGTAGCTGCAGAAATGCGTTGGACAAGATCCACCTCCCACTCATGATACTCTACCTAAAACTGGAACTTATGGACTTGATCTTAATTTGATAAAACTAGCATGTGCCAAATCAAAGGCTAGCATCACAAACTGAACGGTGAAAAACTGACCGCTTTCACACAAAACTCAAAAACAAAACAAGGAGGTCAACTGATGCTACTTTTATCAATATAATTCTTAAAACATTAAGGGGCCAGGGAGACGGTTCAGTGGAATAAGTGCTTCTCTGGCAAGCGCAGTGGTAGGAGTTCAATCCACAGTTCTGCCAAAAAATAAATGAACAAATAACTTTAGCTAGAGAAATTAGGCAAGAGAAAGAAGTAAAAAGAGGACAAAATCAAAAAGAAGGAAAAATGTATTTATATATGCAGGATAGCTTACTACTGATTTGTAGTAGTCTATAGAAATGCTTAAATTTTGTTTTACTTTTCTCCTTTTTAATTTTTATTACATTTTGATCAATTTCACATGCTTATATCTGGTAACCTGAGTAACTAATTTAAAGACTACAATAGGTAATATAAAAATCATTATTGAATTCCTATTACTTTGTTTAGTGAAATTCTGTATTGCTTTAAATAATTTGTTATTATTTGTTATTCTTTTTTTAAAAAAAATAAGGATAAGAAAGAAAAAAGTTAAACTATCAGTATTGGAAAACAAAACGGTGTTCTACACAGAAGACCCCAAAACCTCCACCAAAGGACTTCAAATTTAATAACTGAATTCAGTAGCATAGATGGATACAAAATCAAAGAACAAAAATCAGTAGCATTCCTGTGTACAAATAGCAAATGCACTGAGAGAGAAATTAGAGGAAATACACCTATCACAATAGAATTGAAAAAAGTGAAATACTTCAGAATTAATTTAACAAATGAAATATTTATATAATGAAAATTACAATACTCTGACAAAGGAGATTGAGAAGAAAATCAGAGAATGGAAAGATCTTCCTGCTGATGGCAAGGAAGAATGTAGTGAAAATGTCCGCACTGCCAAGAAGAAGAATAATTTCTTTACTTAAGACTTACTATTCTAGGAAAGAGAATTTGAATTAATGAATATTAGTTTCATGTTATTAAAAATTCACCTCAGTGAGCACAGAGGCACACTGATCCCCATACTCTAAGAGGTTCAGACAGGATGATCTCAAGCTCCAGTCCAGTCTAAGCAAGTTTTGCTTAGTGAAAATTTGTCTCACTGTAAAATGTAAAATATAGACTAAAACAAAAGGCTTAAATGGAGCTCATTCTGAAATTGCTGGGTTCAGTCTCCAGCACTGAATGACAGGTGCCACCCAATAATAATTTCTAATAACTTTTTGGCTCAGTGTTTAAAAAAGGGTATGAAGAGATTTTATTTAATTTTTTAAAAAAATCACAGGTCTCTAATTTCATTATAAAGTTTAATTTCACTTACGTTAATTTGAAATGGCTAATGTTCATTGTGTTTGATCCTAAAGAAATGACAGTGTTTTATGACACACTCTGATAATCAGCGTAGCCATATAAACATACTACATGTAACTGGAAAGTTCTTCCATTAGCATTTTTATGCCAAATAAATTCTGTTTAAGAATTTTGTGATCTTTACTATTGAAACATCCACACGTAGGACAGGTCAGCCTGGGGTCTGTTCTGCTTGTAGGTGATGCTGACAGAACGAATGCCTGGAGATATGGGCATGTTTTATTATCAAGTAAGTTGGCCTGTGCTATAAAGATTTGAAGCAGTGTGTTTTAGCAGAGTCCCTTTTCTTCTAAATCTCTTTAGAACTTTCTTTTTAGCAGAACCAGGGATTGAACTCAGGCCCTTGCACTTGCCATGGAAGTGCTTATTCCACTGAACCATCACCCTGGCCCCATTAAAACATATTTGTATAGCATTTACCATCAAATTATACTCTCAGGCTCCTCCTCTGTTCCCTTTCTCTATTAGTTTACTTTCTGCTTTTTATGCAGTAGGTTTTTTCTCCAGTGGATTCAACATATGCGAAAAATAATGTGACGCTTGTCTTTCTGAGTCGGGCTTTTTGAGCCTAGCGTGAAGGTCTCCTTAGCATCCATTTTCCTGAGACTGGAATAATTCCACTTTTTAAAACTGAGAAATACTGAATTATGTGCATAAAATACATTTTCTTATTCATTCCTCCATTGATGGATACTAGGCTGAATCCATGTCTTGGTTATTGTAAATAGTGCTGCAGAAAAATGACAACAATCTCTGGGTTGTGCTGATTTTATCCCTTTGGGGATGCATGGATGAGTGGAACACAGCTGGATCACCCTAGAATCCACAAGAATACAAAACATAAGACATGCTTTTCAGGGTGAGGGTATGAATGATTAGCCAATATGGAGAGCAATACAGAGGTTCCTCCCAAGACCAGAATTCTGTCCACAAAAATATAAAGCAAGAAGAAAGTGCAAAAGCACAATCTCAGCTTATTTAAAAAAAAATATGTGCTACATACATAAGTGGTTTTATATGATATATATATATATATATACATATATAGTGTTTGCATACATGTTTACAAGATAAAAATTTAGTGTTCTACTTTCCAAATAATCATATGCCCTTTATCTTGTAAAAGCTCATGAGATCTGCCTGCAATGTATTTTTTGCTGTTCATAGGCTTTATATAATTTAAAATTTATGTCCTCTGTAGCAATAAATCATCATTTTACAAGATCACAGAATGAATAGATTGAAATTATTGGGTTAAAAATTTTAATACTGATAATAAAATAAACTAATGTATAAAAATAGACATTTTAGAGGCTTTCAGGTCTGGTGGCCCTTCCACTTCTTGGTAGCTGTCTGACTTCTTTCTTTTCCATATTGTTTCCCCAAAATACATGTCCTTTGTTATAAGAAAATAGAGATTTTAATTATTGCATCATAAAATTATAAGAATAAAATACAACCATATTTTAAATTCCAAAAGGGATTAAGTGAGTTTTATTTAAAGAAATGAAATCTTGGAATGATCATTACTCTATTGTTAGATATTTTTTGCTTCATTTGTAAAACAAACTATTAAATGTGGCTATTTGCATAAGAAAAATTTTATTCTGTATATTGCCATCTCTTTACATAACTGCATCTGCATAATCCCTTACTGCAAATTAAATGAACTGCATCATTTTGTGTGAGCCAGCATGTTGGATACATTGTGTTATTAAATTACTGATGAGAAAAACGTTTCAGGTTCTGTGTCCATCATATAAAATTACACAGTTAATAATACACTTAGGATGACCCATTCAGTATATGAGGTATACATGATGAGATGACCGTGTCAAAGAACTAACATCAGATCAAAGTACAGTCATAAGATTGGTTTAAACATTGAGAGAAAATGTAGCAATTATAAATCTATTACATGGAAGTACTTCAAAGTTTTCAAAAATTATTTGCAATTATGATTTTGATACATTTTAAAATAATATCCAAAAAAGAACCCATATCATTGTTCACTACCAAGAAAATGATATGGATAGTATACTTTCATTAATGATAAATCATACAATGTAGTCATTATAAAGAACAGAAAGTCTCATAATTGCTTTTGGTAAAGAATCCAAACAAATTAATCACCAAAGAGCCTTCATTATATATCACATATTCATCCAGCAAATATTTATTGCATCTATATTGCATAGCAAGTGGTGTTCTGGGCTCTTCTGATACAAATATTTAAAAACTGAAACAAAAGCCAAATTAATTTATGCTTTTTTCTATGTATTTCTACATGTTTCAAGTGATCTGAAAGAAATCTAGAAGGAAGTTATTTATGAGAAGTAGAATAACAGAGTGAGAGCAGAAATGAAATTGTGTATGTGCAATAATCAATGATTTAGTTTTTAATTTTTATTTCTAGTTTCAATATTGTGCTCCTACATTTCAAAAATACAATAGCAATGTTCTAATAACATGTGTTTTCAAATTTTACTTATCACGTTATATGGCATAAAGAGCTACAGAGACTGTATTCCTCACTATCAGCTCTGCAGTCCACACACAGATCATGTGAGCTTCCAGAACCCATCGGGATTATGGACCAATCAGGTCACTTCCGCCAGTAGCTGCCAGTGATTGGCTCCCTCAGGTGTTATTCAGCTCCCATGCAGACCGGAAGTTGCAGTGATGATAACAATGATGGTTACAAGAATGAAAAGTAGAACCAAGAATTTGGCCATAGACATGAAACTACAGAGCAGACCACGCTCCTGAGGGGAAACAAGTTCTGTTTGAATGGAACCAGCTGGAAGTGTAGAATAAAATTGATCATGATTTTTTAAAATTTTGTTTTATCTTATTGAGAGACAAATATCAATGAGACAGTATCAAAGATGATCAGTAGGACAATTTCAATAATTAATACTTTTTACATTGTTATTTTCCTAGTGGTTATCCATAGTACAAGAAGCAGACAGGATATCCTGTCCAAACACTGTTAGGACAAATCTTTCTTCTCATAGAATTATGTGAAAGTACTGCATATCTATCGTAACTATTCTGTGTATAATATATATATATATATATATATATATATATATATATATATATATATATATATTACATGCAATGATAATGGATATATATATATAATTATATTAGAAAAATTCACCATGAAAAAAAAAATAAAATTGATCATAGAAACTATATGTTGCCACTGTTCTAGACTCCAGAAATGTGGCAAGATGACCTTAGAGAGACAAATTTAAATGCAAAGAGTAAAATGTTTGCAAGAAAAAAAAAAACATAAAGATGCCTCCAGAGAAAGGAAAGCTAGTGAAAATCTTCACAGCACAGCAAATGTCAGTGATATTTTATAGTATGGAATTGGCCAAATGCAAGCTTGGGCCTCTTTTATGACCTTGGAGGCAAGGGGGTACTTTGCTTACATTTTGAAGGGATGTACAAAAAAGTAGTAGTGAATGAGTAGGTTTCCAGCCCTAAGTTATTTACTACCTGATCCTTTTTAGGAAAAAGCTTCAAGGCCCTTACTCCAGAACACCTGACATCAACTCTAAAGTTAAAAAAAAAGCACTGGTTATAATAATAATAATGCAAAAGGATGTGAAGCGTAATACAGTCATGTACTTCATTCTTCATGAGCAGCAAAAGGACTGTGGAATCATAGTGTCTAGAAAGGAAAGCAATGGAGGGGTGTGTGTTACCACTACATGATGAATAACTGGACTTACAGACTTCAGTTGACTGTTCAAGTTGGATGGCCATATTTTCCTCCCAGATCCTAGTAAGCCTCCATGTAATGGTCAGAATCCTTTCCAGAGTTTGAGATTAGTATTACTGTGCCTAAAGCAAGGTTTCTGTCTCCATTTAAAAATATTTCATTTTGTGAGGTAAGTACATTTCTGGGGTGATAGATTATTTTTAGGAAGATAAGCATTATATTGGGCAAGGGCACTGTTCATTGTCCAGATCCATAAAATTTAGCATGGCAAATTCTCACTTTTGTAGGAGTATTCGTAAGTTTCAGTGACACCTAGAACAGAAATCTTAAATGGATGACTGAATAAGCCTCATAGAAGTTCATTATATTTGCAGATTTTAGAAATTTATTTTATCTTGAAAGAAACTGGACTACATAAATTGCAATGTCGCTTAGAAAGGTCACTGGCTAGAACTGACCATGTAGGTTCTCGGCTCTACACTTTCACAGTGGGTCACTCATTGCAAGACAGAATACAAGACCATGATTGACATGTTCTAACTGTTGGCATCACTTTTACATGAAAAGCATTCTTGCACACATCTTTTAAACCTCCTTCTATGAGAGGTGACAAATTCAACATGACGAAGAGTGTCAGATGTGGACAAGAGAATCACATAAACCCTTCTTGAGGGGTAGGCTTTAGATAGAGACCAAACACTGCGATGGTTAACCTTTCACCTGCAATTCCTTTCTCAAAATTCAACGGATAGTGCTGTGCTTATAGAGTGGTAATGTTTTAATTTTCTGAAACAAGGAAAGAAATAAACTTTGATTTGTAAGTATGCAATTACTCATTCCACACATAAGCATTTGAGTGATCAGACTGGGGTTGCATCTTTTAATCCAGCAAAAGTCAATAAAAACACATACACTCTCAAAAGTATATTTTTTCAGTCAGGGTGACTGAGAAAGATACAAATTTTGCCTTAGTGGAAATTTAAGATTCAAAATGACTCTGTCTGACATTTAATGTAACCTCAAATTTTAGGTAGTGTCCTATCAAAGGCATGCAAAGGAATGAGAGCTGTGAAATATAAGTGAAAATTTTGTTCTGAAAGATGAGATAAAACCAAAGAAAGCATACAAGTGGCAGAATTGGAATTTGGGTCAAATGTAAAAGGATTAGAGAAGAGCGGGGGGGGGGGCGGAGTATGAATAGAATGAGAGTAGAATAGAACAGAATCAGGTTTTAATTGAAATGGAAAAAGGGTCCTGGTTTTAGAGCTGCCAATGTCTCCAAACCATCAAATACAATAAAATGGAAAGAAAGAAGCCATTTATCTTGTCCCTATTCATATACGAATAGATGCATGACATACACAGAAGAATGTGCAGTACAGCCTGAGCACCATAAAGTACTTTCAATAGTGGAATTAGGATTATCTACTGCTAAGTGATTCCCTTGAAATAACTGGCCTTAGTTTACACATTTTAGACCCTAGGTGTACTGCAGAGATCTCACTCCAATTAACATAAACACAGTAGATGCATGAATCGTGTGTGAAGCTCTCAGGTGACTACAGTTAAAGCTGCAGCATGGTGGAGACGGCCAGACTGTGAAGCTGCTACAGACTGTCTCCCAGCAAGACGTCTCCCAGAGTCCCAAGCTTGCTCTGACCTCAAGATCGTCTCAGTTTAGCATCTTTGAACCACAAAATGTGCATTTGACAATCTGGACCCTTTTGAATGCCTTTAGGAAATAATTTTTGAGATCCCTCTGTGTTCTAAACCTACAGAAATATTACAGGAGAAAACAGCAACAAAACAATTACTACACAATTAAAACACTTGCATTTACAAGTCACAGCAGAAAGCAGGTGTTATGTACAATAATCCCTAGCTATTTCGTGGCTCAACTTGTGCAAACTCACTGTAAACATTAATCTAAATTACTTATCGCACATTTTTCACTACATCACTGGATTTCGCAGCACCCGATAGTATACATGTGTTGTTAAAATTGCATAGGTGTATGAGTTTAGAAAACAGTTAAGTACACTAGAAATATTTTTAAAGACATGGGAAAGGCTTGTAAGTGTGGGAAGTGTTTATAAAGTCTTAAAAAATATGTATATATATATATACACTAATGTAACTATAATGCCGCTACTTCACTGATTTCCACTTACGGCGGGGTGTTTGGAGTGTAGGCGATAAGTGAGGAACTACTGTACAGGATTAGTCAGCTGGTCACAAAGACAAAGGGTCTGATACCCACGGGCTGCAGGAGGTGAAGCATAATCTGGCTCACAGTGGAGACTCGGGCAGCTGGCTCCATGGAAGCCCAGAAGCAGAGGGAGAAGGGAGAAGGGAGAGGGTCACACGTGCTGCTAAGGCCTGCTGCCCGGGCCAGCCTCTGCCAACCGCACGCGCCTCCTATTAGCTCATTCAGCAGGAGCTGGGTGTCATGGACGAATCCCTCCATGAGCTTACATGTCCCCACCCAAGCACATTTCAAAAGATTCATTCTAAATATATGAGAATTGGGAAGGATGTTCTAAAGCCCAACTGTATTACACTTTACGATTGGGTATTTATTATGTGTAACAGGTACTATTAGACACTAATAGTACTAATATTATGTGTAACAGGTACTATTAGACACTAATAGTAACAGGTACTAATTCACTGACTTGAATTTTAAAACTGATGAATTAGAAATAATGACTCCTCTTGATTAATTGGAAACCACTTCGACTTGCTTCTAAACTCTTTTGACTGGATACTTCTAAACTTTTTGACTGGATTCTCACCTCACAATCCAGACCACTCATCTTTTTGCTACATTAGGTCTCTTTGCTTCACTCTACGTGCAATCCATTGTTTACTCTAGGAATTAATAGCACCTGTACCATGTGCTATCTTCACCTACAGAATGTAAAGAATGATACTAGGACTGTTTCATCAGAATCTTCAATTTCAGTGAGATACTGAGCTAATTCACATGAATGTTTAAATTTGCAGATAATGAAGTGACAGAGGTAATATCTGTAGACAATGTCTAATAATCATATAGTAGAGCTAGAACAGCCATAGGGTATTTCTTGTCCTGATACTTCTAGAGCAATGGTAGCAACTGCTATCACACATTAGGCACCAGTTACATCCTTGAATTTAGTGGCCTGTGTTAAAGTTGTGTTTTGGTTTTTGGATAGCCTTGACCTTTTATTAATCCTAGCTAATAGTATATTTGAAACCAAGACTACAAGGTGGCTGTGGTCTGAGGGACAAGCATCACACTCGAATTAGAATTGTCCTCCTCTAGGATATAGGCAGTTGTCTTATCAAAGATAACGGTTCTCTGCTCTAAGGAGGATTTCCCTTTTTAATGAGCAAACTAACTGGCATTAAACAGATTGCACATGCATCTATGTTCACTAGGCCTACTGCTATCACCACTCATGTCTGATGGCATACCTTACTCTGAATCTAAGATCTTTAAATAGCATAATATATCAGAACACTTTAGAAATTAGATTTAAAAATTCCAGAATCAGGAATGGGGGAAAACTCAGCCCTCTAAGTGTCTGCCTGGCAAGAGGAAGGACCCAAGTTCATTCCCCAATACTGCATGCCAGGCAGACCCTAGTCTCAGGCAAGCAGAGCTGGCCGTGGAAGCTGGGTGTGTGGCACAGGCATATAATCCCAGTGCTATGAAGGCCGAGACAGGAGGATCACTAGGAGTCCAAGCTGAGTAGCAAGACCTGCATCAACTTTACAAAATTCCAGAATCACAGGTACAACCATTGTGGAGGTCAGTATAGAGACTCCTCAAAAGAATAGGACTAGAAATCCCATTCAAGCCAGCTATCCCCCTACTGGGAATTTTCCCAAAGGATTTGGATACACTGTATCATAGAGATATATGTATACCTGTTTATAGCAGCACAATGTGTGATAGCAAAATCTTGGAAACAACCAAGATGTCCATCACATGAAGAATGGTTGAAAAAGATGTGGTATTTCTATACAATGGAGTATTACTCAGCTATTAAGAATGATAAGTTTGAAGCATTTATACTGAAGTGGATGCCACTTGAACATATACTCATAAGTGAAATAAACCAAACACA
>PVKA01015152.1:0-28817 GCA_004027165.1 Ctenomys sociabilis
CTCCCCCGCCCATCGTGTCTGCCAAGATGGCGCCCATATCCGGCTTCCGGGTTCTTGTTGCTGTGCCTGGGCCCCTCCTATCCAGAGAAAAGCCTGCCGTTTTATGATCCTACCAATGCCATTTAAACACGTGTATAATTGTGATTGGTCTGTAAAGTCTATATAGCTTCTTGTATCAGGAAATCCGCCATGCTTGCACAGTAGGAGCCGCGGGTAGCGGACGCATGCAGAGGCTTGCATCCCACTCGATAAAGGCTTGCTGAACCCGTTGCTGAGTGTCTGAGTGTCTTCTTCCGCGGGACGGGAGCGGCGCCGGACACAGCCCAAGCTCGGTAATTCCTGGATGCTAGAGAATTGGGAAGATGCATCTGCAGCACTATATGAGAAAAAAGGCAGATGCAAAGTGGACAGGGAATGAGCAAGCCCAGCGGATCTGCCACCACTGACCGGAAGCAGTGTGGTGGAGTGCTCTCTGCTTTGCTTTGTGCTTCCAGCTCATGAATGTAGAGCAATGTAGCCGATCTTGTCAAGAAAACAAATAACCAATGCCATAGATTTGTTGGCAACTATTAATGTTCAACAGATATTTGTTGAATGGATGTCTCATGGAAAGAAATGATTGAGAGTAGATAGCTAAAAGTGAAAGCTGATGGTCAGGATGTTTCCCTCTCGGCAGGAAATGTTTCTAAGAACCACTGAAGAAGATGATGCTAGAACAGCTATGCAAGCAGGGTTTTATTTCTACACGAGTGTATTTTGAAAAAGCTTGAGGTCCTAGTTCATTATTAAAATAATGCAAAATAAAGCAACTGGACATAAAAGGGAGGTAAAGCCATCATCTAAAAACAGCCAAGGGGAGCCGGAGAGATGGCTCAGTGGAGTAAGTGCTTCCCTGGCAAGCACAAGGGCCTAAGTTCAATCCCCAGTTCCACCAAAAAATAAAAATTAAATAAATAAAAACAGCCAAGGGAAAAATGCAATTATATCACAAGTTAGTATAGAAAATGCTGAGCTATTTATGGGTTTATTTCTATTCCTAAAAGGAATAGGATAATGGGACAAGTAAAGTTAAACACAGAGAGAGCATGTGACATGTCAGGTGGCCCATCCTTGATAGCTGTGGCCCAGAGAGGTGAGACTTTAGGAGGCATCTGTGTCGCAGGCATGGGCCAAGGCTCCTTCACATAGGTGCCCATCTCACTTGTTCCTGAGCAAAGAGAAGAGCTGGGAAAAATAATTTTAGCTTGGTCACCATGCTGGGAGCTTGCTTGCAGCAGGACTCAAAAACAGCTGCTTGAGTAAACGCAAGACAGCAAGGTCTTAGGGTTGTGAGGTGCTGTTGTACCCACACAGCTTCCTCTCACCCTGTTGTGTTTGTTACTCAAAACCAGTGTTTATCTCTTGAGCAGCTTTCTGGTGATCAACAAAATGGAAAGGAAACACTTTGTTCCCATTATCAATGAGCTTACATGGATGAGAACAGTTCCCCTCAGTGTCACATCATGAAGGAAAAGGCTTTGGAACTTACAGAGGCATCGAGCTAAATGCAGAAGGGGGCTGGAGAGAAGAAGAGAAGGAAGAAAAGAAAGAACAGGAGAGAGAGCTGGAGGAGAGGAAGAAGAGGGCAAAAGGAGAAGAGGGGTGAGGACAGGCCATCTGTTATATTATGAAACCTTCTTTATAATCTTTAAGGAAACCCCTGTTCCTTGCACCCAAATGATTGCTAGCTGTATCAGCTCTGTAGGCAATGGTCATAAAGACCCACGTCTTCAGCCGATTCCTTCACGCACCCTGGCCTTACCTCTTCCCTGCCCTTAAAGCCCTCTGGATGATGCTGCACCTTCTCATCCTATTTGTGTCCACCTACTGGTCTGCATCCCAGCCCACTCCCATCTGTACTGCAGTCACATGGCCTTTCTATGGCACATGCGTCACTTCATTGCTCTGAGTTCCCTCCTTTAGGGCCATGGAAATAACTTAGCTCTTTAGCTAATCTAATTCGCTTAACCAAACAAATCCACTACTGGAAACCAAGCGGCTCTCTCTTCCTGACAACACTTGCATAATTAATGTCATACACAGAAAAAGAAAATGCATTCATGGTCTCATTACCCAAGTATACCCATAGCTACATGGTTAGGGCACATACATCCAGGCTCTATTTTGTGGCCAGTGTTTGTTTGTATTTCCTTAACAAATATAAGACCATGCTAAACAAATTACTTTGTAGCCTGCGGTTTTCACAATTAAGTTAGTAATCCTGTCCTAATACAGCGTCAGCTTCAAAATGGCTAAACTGAAACGGGAGGGGGAAAGCATCCTACGGGATTCAGAAAAGAATTCCACAACCATGATGATGGGGAGAGACTGGCTCTGGCTTCTTTCTGCCTCCCACTCTCTTCCTTTGGTTTCTCTTTCCCCATGTCTCTCTGAACATCTGCTCCACCCTTCCCGAATAGTGAGAAGGTCTCTTTATTTGTGTTTGTATCTCCTCACTCAGGCCTGAGATTAAGCTTCTATGTCTCAAGAAGTTCCATCTTCTCCCCTAAGTTTGCCTTTGCTCTCTTCAGAGAACCACCACTTGGATGTATTTAATCAGTTGTACCATTTTTCTGTAATACAGGTTGCTCGTGCCTTAGAACCCACTCTCTCCTTCTGGTTTTGGGGACTTTGTTTGCTTTTGTTTTCCTAGTCTGCTATTCCTTATCTTTCTTTCAGAAAATTGAAAAAGAGCCAGGTGTGGTGGCGCATGCCTGTAATCCCAGCACGCAGGAGGCCGAGGCAGGAGGATTGTTGTGAGGTCGAGACCAGCCTGAGCTACAAAATGAGCTTAAGGCCAGCCTGAACTGCATAGTGAGACCCTGTCTCAAAAACACACACACAAAAAAAGAAGAAAATTGAAAAAGGCAGCCAGGCATCATGGCACATGGCTGTAATCTTAGTTAAGAGACTGAGGCAAGGTGATCCAAGTTTTATCTTAGCCCTGAGCAGCTTAGTGAGATTGTGTGTCAACAAGGTCGGGGCTGGGGAATGTAGCACAGTACAAAGGTGCTGAATTTAATCCCCAGTGCTGGCCAAAAAATAATAGTATTACCAGGTACATGTCATCTCTTGAAGCCCCTTCTCTAGGTAACAGGCCCTCCTCACCTCCTCAGTCTGAGAGCACCTCTCCTATGGAACAGAAGAGGCACAAAAGGCTTTCATTGCCTGGGCCCCAGGCACAACTTTCTCTAAACCGAAGCCCACAATCCTGCAGATTATCCAATTGTATGCTTCCCAAAGATAATGAATTTAAAGAAGACAGAACTGCTGGTCTATTACTTACCAAACATGATGCTAGTTATGCTAATACAGCTCCAGAAAGGAAGGCTGCATGATCTTCGTTTTACCTATAAGATCAGACAGGCTGATGGTTTGAAGTGAGTGACAGAGAGCTAACATCTGGACCCACCTCTAACTTTAGTGGCCTGCTCCTTTCTCTACTACAGATGTTTCTCAACCTGCCCTGAAATAGAACCGCTGAAACTAAACGAGAGAAGTGTCTTGTTCCAAATAGCACTGCTTGAGGCTAACACAACTTTTTAGGGTATGTGTCTTAAATCGTAAAAGTAAGTATCTGATCTGTCATCTTCTGTAGTACACAGGTAGTATCTGCATTAGCATAACCATGTGTTTTTCTATCAGTGTATTTCTCCTAATTTTCTGGAGAGATGAAGCAGCTGCTCGGGAAATATTGCCTCCTCTTTGTTCTAAATGCTATTTAAACATTGGCAGGGGGCCTCATTAAAGATGAATCGTTGAATTAGCAAGTAGTGTTGTAGCTAGAAGAGACAGCATGTGCTCCTGTGGTGACAACAGATTTGCACAAAGGAGGAAAGGTTTGGGGGATGTGGAGTGGGAGGTGGACAGAGGGGGAAAAGACCTGGGACACAGGAAAGTCAAGCTTCGGACAGTGCTCTGTAACCTCCTTTCTAGCACTGGGAGGAGGGAGAAGGCAATAGGGCCATGAGATCCCCCTGCCCATAGTAGGGGTCAGGAAGGGAGGCTTCCGCCACCGGGTAACCTGTTTATTCATAAACCCCGCCTTCTCCACGGGATGGTGAGCAGGTGTTCTGAAGCTTCTGACCACTGAAGGCCTTGGGCTTTGGAACACCGGCAGCGCCATGTAGCAACCTCGGGAAAGAAACCGTTTTGTATCTGTATATACGAAATAGTTAGGATAGATGTATAGCTACTTTCTCTAAATTCAATGAGAAGAAAGATCTGTACTAATAGTGTTTGGACAGGATATCCTGTCTGCATCTTGTGCTATGAATACCCACTATGAAGACAACAATATGCAATGTATTAATTATTGAAACTGTCCTCTAATCGGTGTTGAAACTGTCTCATTGCTATTTGTCTCTCAATAAAATTAATAAAAGAAAAACAGAAAGACTCAAAGGATGCTCCATTCCCTGTCCTCGTCGCCCTCCCCACGTGCTTCCTCCTGTTCTCTTAATGTACTGCAGCATTCCTGCACCCTTTCTGATGGCTTTCATTCAACATAGATTTACCAATAAAGCAAGAGTGCCAATGGGGGCCCCTGGGCCTTGTGCGTCTCCACGTAGGAGATGAGCAAAGATCGCGTGGGCGGCTCCCGGAAGTTAAGGCTCCTCCCTCAGGCGAGATGTTTCCTGGGCTGTGTTGTTTCACGTGGTGCTATTACTTTGCCCTATGTTTTGATGCCTTGGAATTTGGGGAGGAGAACACGGAGCGGAGAAAAACGAGATGAAAAGAATGAACTGTTGGAGCCCGGGAGATGGCTAGATAGCTCAGTAGAACAAGTGCTTGCCTGGCAAGCTCATGGGCCTCAGTTCAATCCCCAGTTCCACCAAAAAAAAAAAGAAAAAAAATGAGCTGTTGATGAGTCTCCACTGTGCATGAGTCACTGTGTTGGGTGCAGTGACAAAGTATTCATTATTCCTAATGTCAACCCCCCCAAATGAGAGCTTAATTCCCACTTCACAGGTAAGGGAACTGAACCCCAGAGAGAATAACTTACCCCAAGTCGCACGGCTGATAAATAGGTAAGGTGGAACTCAAAACCACATTGAATTCCAAGGACTGTCCTCATAGATATTTGCAGATACCATAAGAGAGAAGGGGTGTATATCAGTAGGGGCCCAAAAAGGCCTTATCTCCAATTGGCTCTCCCCCAACAGACTGAAGAAATTCCCAGCTTGAGCCTCCAACCAGAACTTCTCTTGCTCTTTTCCTGTGACTCCTGCCATTCTAGCTCCTGAGGTCACTCTCCTTTTGATCAAAAGCGACAGAAGAGGCAACATTGAAATACTCAGGCTTCAGGAGCAGCTGCCTGCAGAGCTGGTCGGATCCCAGGGCCACTCTTCCTGCCGGGCTGCACTGCCAGGCTGCAGACCACTACGCTCCACCAGAGCCTGCGGTAGGCGCCCTACCTTACCGCACAGGACCCATTTCCTTCTCCTCTGGAGGAAGCCTGTGTGCTGGATGTGCACCTTGGGATTCATTTACAAGGAGCCCAGTGAGTGACCCGGGCACTAGACTTGAGAGAATGCTGGGCAAGGTAACCATCAATTACATCATCCCACCCATTTCTCTCTCCATGGGTCACAGCATAGAAACCTTTTATGGGTCCCTTTATGCCCATAAAAATGCAGCTGAGGCACAGATCATGCTATAGGTTTTTACACAGGCTCTTGGGTCACCCAAAGTGGGGGTGCTAAAGTGGACCGAAGCAGAGATACAGACCCAAAGACAAATTCTGTCCACTCACAGACACACTTGAGGTGTGCCCTGCTGATCGCACCAGGCCCAATCAGCTTTCCGGCCCGTTCTTGCTAACTACAGGATTACAGTGTACCTAGAGCCAGCCATGAGGTGGGCACCAAGCAGATGGCCTGTGGCCACTGGTGGTCAGGCCTCACTACACCTGCCAGTCCCTTTCCCTGTGTCTGCTAAAATAACCCCTTTGAATTAGTAGAGACAGGGATCTCCTGGTCCCCACTCCACCACATCAAACTAGAAAGCTAGGAAATGAAGCGCAAATGCCTGTGGCAGCCCTGCACCCCTGAAAGCAGCAGACCTTTGGTGGACACAACCTAATTCATCACCTGGCACCCATGGACTTCATCTTCTGCTGCTCATACCAGTATCCTCTTTATTGCTCACCCATTTGTCACCTGACCCCTTCTTGCGCCACCACATCCTAAACTGCTGCTTTGTTTGGGCTCAGCTCACAGATCACCCTGGAGTCTGTCTCTCCCAGGATCAGTTTCCCTGGGGAGGTATCAAAGTCTCCTCCTGCCATTGTGTCTCTCTTTGTTTTTTGTAATATCCTCACCAAAATCCATTGTGGGAAGCTCTCCAAGGGCCTTCCACACCTAGCTACTCATCTCATCTCTTCAGACTCACTGGCCTGGCCCTCCTCAGCTGGATTTTACAATGAAGTAATGTCATGCAACCCTCTGACCAAACAAAGTCAATGGGTGTGAGTTGAACCTTAGCCTTCCATCTTTTCAAGCTGTGTGACACCGCTCAAGTTCATCTGTTCACATCTTGCTTTCTCCATCTTCAAAACAGGAGGATCCTACTCAACCCAAGAGTGGGTACGCATCTAAATGCCCAGCTCATGCAAATGCATCCATCCTTGCCTGATCTGGTAAATAATGTCAAGTGCAGTGCCCTTCCCCTAAGCCTCAGACAAAACCAGGCTGTCATTCTGACTGAACAATGACTCAATTAAAGTGGTTTATTAGCCTACTTGACATAAGGCAGGCTGTTGAGTCAGAACATCAGGTACAAACTGAAAATTGTCAAGAAGCATATTTTAAAGAGTAAACTACATGCCTATGGTTATGCAACAGAAAGGGGTGACCATTTATCAAAGGGCCTTTTGGTCACCACAGGGAACCAGGAAGTATAATGATCTCCTTTTTAAAGCAAGTGTAGTATTTAAAAAAATGCTCTTTAATTTCTTTATCTGCAAACCCTTTGCCTCACTGTCAAACCCACTGACTATTGCTTTCAATTTTCTCTGTGTTTCAACTAGTGCTTGTCTTCTTTTGACTTTTTAAAGCACAGCCAATTTGTTTCGCATCCATAAAGGAAGACAGATAAGTGCCTCCGAAGAGGTGAACCTGTATTTACCTCTTCCCTTTCAGCGTCTGATACCCCATAGCTTCACAGATAGTAATGGACAGAAGTGCTGCCCACTGCCTGCCCGCAGGACCCAGGGAGAAGGGCCAGGTAAAGCGTCCCAGGGCCAGGCTTTTGCTCCAGCTGCAGTTGCCTTGCTCTGATAAAGAATCCTTTTTCATAAACTGAGGTTGCATAACAGGTCTAAACAGACAGGCCCTCTGTTAAGGAGGTTTTGTTTCTCACTGTACCATATCTCTGCCTTTCCTGTACTTTCTTAGGTTGGGTCATAAAAAAAATTGTACCAAAAAAATGTACTAGAAACTATTGATTTCTGTTGTGCTAAAGCTCCTGACATTCTGGCGCGATGAAGATATTGCTGTGGACCCTATGAGCTTTCTCAGACTTCTCTTCTGCTTATGAGGGTCTCTGCGGATGGTATTAAAGATATTGTAGTTCCCACTTTCTGACTGTGGGATATCAGCAGGGTCTCTCCTGTGTAAAGAATAATTATCAGCACTGCTGTTACCTCTAGTAAGTGTGTAATTACATGCTCGGTTTTGTGGGCTCTAGGCTGTGCAGTTTTAAATTATACAATAATGTCAAATTCTCTCCCTCTCTCTCGCGTGTGCTCTCTCTCTTCCTTTCTCTCTCTAGCTTGGTTTTTTTTTTTTTTTTGTATTTGAAAGGGGAGGGGGGTTATTCCTATTTTTTGCAGAGACAGGAGAGAGTGTGAGAGCCTTTGCACCCACAGAGCATGGTACCTGGGGAAGGTCAAACGCTGTTACCTCTGTGCAGGATTGCAACCTACAGGACCTTGAGAATGCAGGGTGGAAGAGAAGAGTGGAGGGAGGTGTAAGGAAGGACCAGGAGGAGGCCAGGGTTGGGATGTGGGGAGTGGGTAAAGGCAGAGTAGACATGGAAGAGTCCAATAAGGGGCAGGTGGGAAGTGTCATGAAGTCGCTGATTCCCAGCCAGAAATTAAAGTAGCTAGGACTGTTCATGATGGCTTCTCCACTAAGGAAATGCCTGTTTGTGCTGAGTGATCTACGGGGCCAAAAAAAAAAAAAAAAAAAAAGAACTACCAGAGTGTCCGGCACTGTCTGCACCTGACCAATCAGCCAAAGGCGTCCTGCCTGCCAGAGCTCCAGGACAGCTGTCACTTGCTGGGCAGCTGTGATCTCCCTGCTAACCATAGCTTTGTATACTTCACCCCATGCAGGCCATGGGGATGCAAAGGGTCAAATGATGGTAACACTGTGACTCAAGCCCTATAACCACCCAGAGTCCTCTTGAACTCAGATTTGTCTGTCTACAAAGCCT
Organism: Ctenomys sociabilis; assembly: GCA_004027165.1. Taxonomy (NCBI): domain Eukaryota; kingdom Metazoa; phylum Chordata; class Mammalia; order Rodentia; family Ctenomyidae; genus Ctenomys; species Ctenomys sociabilis. The sequence goes on from PVKA01015152.1 coordinate 8,479, forward strand.
CCACCTTTCATTTCTCTGCTTTCCACAAAATGCATCAATAGATGTGTGGTGGGCCAGCCAGATAGCTCAGCAGAGTAAAGCACCTGCCTAAGCAGATGCAGGGACTGCAGTCCAATCCCCAGCATGCATGACATGCCAGCCCTGAGACAACAATTAAGACTGGGCCTGGTGGTACAAGCCTGTAATCCCAACACTTGGGAAACTGAAAACAGAAAAATCACTATGAGTCTGATCTGTATAGTGAGACCCTACATTCAAAAGAAAAAAGATGTGTGGAGTTGATGCTTTAAAATGAGTTCATGACCTTTGGTAAACATTTGTCTTGCTTTGTCCTCTCTTCTATCCTATGAAATACAGTTCAGCACTTCTCTCCTGCACAGTCTCAGACTGACGTCTCGCTGGAAGCAGTTCAAGGGCATGGCCTCTTTAATCCTCTGAAACTGACAAGGACTCATTCAGCAGCTTGGCCAAGGCAGGGCTTCCCCGCCAGAAGGCCCAGCCTGCCTCCAGCTCTCACACACTTCCTCCTCACAGTCCATCTGTAAAGCTACCTCCTTCCAAATGAGACAACCACACCGGGAGACTTCCAACCCAAACAGATCAGTCAGGTTGAGTTTCTGAATTCAGTCATCACATTCAGGGGTTCTGTGAGTCTCCATAGTTCTTGTGGAACACACTAAAAGTAGGCAACCAGAGCTGGTCAAATCTCAGTTTAAGACTGCAAATAACCACCTCTTGCATATACATTGACATTTTCATCTCATAGTATCTTTGCGCATATTAACTCAAGCATTGGTTGAGAAAAGACAGCTATTTGTATTCATCTAGGGTCAGGGAGATAGCTCAGTGGCACAGCACCTGCCTGGCTAGCACAAGGTCCTGAGTTTGATTCCTGGTACCAAAAATAACACACCCACCCCACTACCATCATTTGCAGAAAGAGAGAGCAAAGGGGTTTGGTTACAAACATACAAAGGGATAGCAGCCTGAGTCCAGACCCCTGGCAAGTGTTGAGGGTCATGGGATACCAGAAATAGGTCACCACCCACCCACCTTTGAGGAGGGGTCTGCAGCATCCATTGGAGGAGTATGACCAAAGTTTGGGAGGGCTGAGTACCCTACATGGGATGCAGAAAGGGTAGAATTCGGCCCCAAACCAAGTCTTTTTCCAACCATTCATACCCCAACACAGCCTCCTATGAGTGCCCTCTTTTGAAGTACTCCTGCAGCCTTTTGCCATGGTGATTGTGCCTCCTTTTCATTTCTCTACAACTCTGACCTCCAACAGCTATCTGTTCCCTACCCAGGAAGTGCAGGAGGAAGTCACCACAGTTCACATAGTCAAAAGTCACACAGTAACCACACAACATTCCCCAAGCTGAAATGTTTAACCAGTCTGTGTTTATTCTGAACAATGCTGAGATTTTGCAGGTAGGCATAGAGGTGGGGCCATTCTGCTTTCAGAGAGGTTGCAGTCTAGCTAAAGTGACTTTGGATAAAGGATCTGTGAAAAACTTCAAAAGTGAAAGCAAACTGTGTGTGTGTGTATATATATATATATATATATATATATATATATATATATATATATGGGCTACGGGAGTTCCTCAATATATACTGTATACAACTATATACTGTATACAGTTATATATGCTGTATACAGTTATGTGTACTGTATATAGTTATATTTATGTGTACAGTTATGTGTACTGTATATAGTTATATTTATGTGTACAGTTATACTACTGTGTACAGTTATATGTACTGTACACAACTATATACTTGTATACAATTATATATGTATGTATTATAATGGGGAATGTAGTGGTGAACAGAAGAGCCCTCCATTCTGCCCACAGGGAAAAGACAGACCCAGGAACCAGATCTTCCCTCAAAGAAATACACAGTTATCAACTATAAACCTACAAGTGGGATGGAAGACAAGCACAGAAAGCCATGAATGTCTACGGTATCAGACTTTGATATATCTGGGTGGTCAGGGAGGGCTTCCTGGAGAAAGAGTGATCTTTCAGCTTGTATCTAATGAGACAGGAAACAACTGAGTTCTGTACAGAAAATCATGGTATGCTATGATGGGTAGGGGGAACATACTGTGTTAAATATACACATACCATAGTTTTCTAATGTGAATTTATAATTTAGCATTATGATAATAATGCACCTGGGGAATACAGAAAACAGTCTTCATGTTTACCCACTTGCCCGTGTGCAGAAGTGTCAAACCAAGATTTTTCACTTACTTAATGTTCCAGGTGACACAATTTGCATGTGTGTTCCTGGGAGAGTAGAGTACACCTGCATCATTCTTCTGTCATGCAAACATGTGCATTACCAAGAGGGAATGTAGGTGTGACTCACAGAGGCAGGCCTGGGGAGCCCGGGAACCCACCTGTGCATTTGTCCACTTTGCGGAAAAACAGGCAAGGTGTATGCAGGAGCTTCAGAGCAGCAGCAGGTGAGTTTTATCCATGAAATGTTCATTGTTAAATTTCTGTGCATTTAGGATTTGTTTTTAAAGAGAGCTCATTCCATTTTTCTGGTAGCATTAGCCCAGCTCAGTGCAATGCACAGGGAAAATCAGATTTGCCAGTTTTGAAGTCGTAAGTGAATCATCAGGTGACTCCAGGACGGATGTGTGCTGCTGCTGCTCATGACTCTGATCTTGGTGGTGTGAGCCGAAGTCCCTCCAACAGTGACACGCAGAAGGAACTGGCTATATGGAGGCAAATAATACTGACCTTCTTGACTCAGGTGACAAAGAAAACAGCACTGTAAGTACACATTTGAGTAGCCAAAACGGCATCTAAAGTGGTGATGTGAATAAATGGAGCAATTTAATGTTAGAACTAGGTCTAAAAATACAATGTGGATTTTGACAGTATTGAAACCTATTGGACAGAATGCCAGTTCTGTCATTCAGTGTTGGAAATTGTTTGTAACAGATGAAATGCTATAAGATGCTATGAAATACACAAATGATGAAATACAAGAAAAACACTCTGTGTGCACTTGGTAACCCTACTCAAAAATGCCTTTATTATGACACCTCATGAGTGGAACTGAAAGCATTCATAGATTCACTGTGTTAGCAGGGTTTTCTCATGGCAATCATAGGAATGTAAAAGACTTATAGAGAAGCAATAGATAAGACCTTGAGGTTTGTAGAACAACAATGTCACTGAGGAGACTTGGTTTCTTTCAGAATTGCCTGAGGTTTGATGAAAAACTACCCACCAAGAAAGAAAAGGAACTACTATATGGCTACTGTCCATTCATTGCTTGATAGACTTGTGGCTATCTGTCAAAGAATTTACACATGATCTGAATATGTGACTATTAATAAACACCTTGCAGCATTTCATTGTCCTTGTAACTTAGGCTGTATAGGCCAAAAAACCTTCAAAATACAATATAAAAATGTGTACCTTAGTAGATGCAAAGACATTGTACTTTCAGTTTAGAAATTTATCCTGGAATTTAGCCACTAGATTTTATTGTAGTAGTAAGTGAACAGATTTATAACTCTAATCTCCCCAAAATAATTGGAATACAACATTCAACAATTGGTTTACCAGGGCCAGAGAGATAGCGCAGTGATATAAGCACCTGCCTGGAAAGTACAGGGTCCCAAGTTTGAGCCCCAGTAACAGAGAGAGAAAGAGAGAGAGAGAGAGAGAAGAAAAGCAACAATTTGTTTACTAGTTTCCAATTAATGTTACATGATAACATAGCACAAGGTGACTAGCATATGAACTATAGCATAAGAACAAAGCAAAGAAACATTATGGTTTCAAAACAGATTTGTATAGTACAATCTTTTGATTGCAGAAAGATTAACATTAGCCTTGGGCATGGCAAAGAAAAACAAACTGGTACTGCTGAGGCCAACATTGCACCATGATGGAACTGGTGGAAGAGAAGCCTCAACAAAACTAAATCCTGAGATGGTAACTTTTTACAAAACACCAAAGGCAGAGCAAATATTGTGGATGAGTTATGCAGCAACTATGATGTCACTTGAAATACAAAATATTTGCCATTGCTTGTGTTTTACTCAATCCTAAACATGTGTGGCATAAGTTGATGGTTTACAAAGAAAATAACAAATGCAACATATCATGGAGAAACTTTCTTAAAGATTTACAATAGAAGAAGAACACAATGTCTCTGCCCAGAAAACTATGCAAAAAATTGTGGAACACACTGGTGAGCTGGCAGATAAAGAGGTACACACAGCATCCAACGACCTTCTATGACAACAGGGAAATCAAAAAGATGTTAACTGTGCCTGAAAAAAAGGCAGAGCAACATAAAAACAAAGTATATGTGGTATCAGCACGGCATTGGTGCTGTGCACGGACTACGCAGTTTTCGTGTTTGAAAGAATGCCTAGGGTTTGACAACTGAAGTAAATATTTCTGTGGTAGACTTTCATTTGTATTGACATTATGGTTCATATAGGTTTTTATTTCCTTTTTCTTTTTTCTTTTTTTGGCGGAACCGGGGATTGAACTCAGGCCCTTGTGCTTGCCAGGAAAGCACTTATTCTACTGAGCCATCTCCCCAGCCACAAGGTTTTTATTTTGGATGCTACCTTTTAGGTTAGGTCAGTAAGTAAACAGCAGATATGAAAATGTTGATTTCTAGTCTAAGCGTTGATTATATTCGGCATTTTATGACGTGCTATTTTCCTACTAAGTGCACACTGTACAATAGCAGAAGCTCATGACAAAAGAGGAAGACAAGAGGGGGCAGGAATGGCCTGCCCCACAGGAAAGGAAGGGCACGCGCGCATGCCACAGTGCAATCAGCATGCACGTGGGCCCTGCAGCTGTCCTCGGTGAAGACTGCCTTGGGCGTGACAATTGAAGCGCAGATTATTTTTGTTGTAAAGTTCTGTTGATATTTTCATTATAATTCACATAGGAATAGTATTTCTCTGCTATCTTTTAGATTTTGTAGCAATACACAGCTGATATGAAAACACTGATGTTTATTCTAAACACAATACATATTAGGAATTTAATATTTTGTTTTATCTTTATGTTTCTGTTAACTACTCATTGCCTAAAATGATAAGAAACTCCTGACACCTGGCATAGTGTTGCGCACCTGTAATCCAAGCTGTCAGGAGGCTGAGACAGGAGTATCATTGTGAGTTTGAGGCCAGCCTGGACTACAAAGTGAGCTCAAGGCCAGCCGGAACTGCACAGTGAGACGCTGTCTCAAAAGGATGGAAAAAAAAAAAAAAAAAAGAACTTCCCGACAAAACAATAAGACCAGTGAGCTATCAAGTATGTCCTACACAAAAGACAGGAAAGCAAAACACATGTGCTATCAGTGTGATGTGTGTGTATGGAACATGCTATTGTCATGTGTGAGGTCTGCCTTAGGTGTAATAACTGAAGTAAAGATTGCTTTTGTTGTAGAATACTGTCGGTATTTTCATTGTAGTTTACAAAGTAATTTCTTTCTTTTTTTTTTTTAGATTTTGTAAACCAAAAAGCAGTTTAGGTTGAAAATATTGATGTTGCTTAATAAACACTCAATAAAGGGGGCCGGAGAGCTAGCTCAGCAGACTAACGTGCCTGTTTAGGCAAATGCAAGGACCACGGTGCGACCACAGGCACCACACGCCATGCCAGCCCTACTCCCTGGAAGGCTGAGCCAGCCAGAGTCTGGGAGCAGTGGCGTTTGCCTGTATTCTCAGTGCGGGGGAGACTGAGAGCAGGAGGGTCACCATGAGTCCAAGCTGCACAGTGAGACCCTGCAACAACCAAATACATAATACATAAATAAATAAATAAATCACTCAACAAGCATTAAAAAAATCAATATTTTTTTATTTTTTCTGTTAAGTAGACATTGTTTAATAAAATTCATAAAATTAAAATGAATGACTCATATATTCTAAGAAATAAACATGGATATCATGCACACATAATGTGATACACACATGGTGCTCCTTCAACGCAAAGTGGGCTGGCACCAACTTGGCTTAAGGAGCAACTGCCTAGCAGATTAGGAGGATCAGGCTGTGTCTGGGGATGATTGGCATGTAGGTTAGCAAACTGAAGGGAAAGACCCATCAAGGCGTGGGCGGCACCAGCCAGTAGGCTTGTAGCAGGGACAGAATAGAAAGGCAAGGAAGAAGGGTTTCCCTGGCCGGAGGCACTCTGGTCTTTTCCTTTGCTTTTGGACATTGACCTCCAGTTTCTTCAGCCTTGCTGCACAGATGCCTTAGCCTTTCAAACAGGCTGTCTGTGGCGACTGCACAGTGTGTTTCCACACGTGCCTTCAACCGTGGGCTGCCCTCGGATCATCCGACTGGTTAGTGTGTAGGCAGCCATTTGGGATTCTTCTGTTTCTGATCCTGCAGACAGCCGCTGGGATTTTTTTCTTTGGCTCCTGGTCTTGAAATCCTACCTAATACATCTCTGTATAAGCATGCAGTATATTGAATCTGTTCCTCTTAGAGAACCTTAAATAAGAGCCTTCATCTCAGTCTGGTGGTTCTAGCACTCCGAGCAGGTGGGATTTGAGGCAGATCTTGGAGACACAGTGGAGGTGGGAGTGGAAAGGGACAGGGTGGGAGTAGAGGTCATTGCTGGTATGAGGGCATTGTACAGAGACAGGACGCCAAGCCCGGGTAAAGCTTGCGGAAGTAAGTTGGATCCTGGGAGAACTGGATGAGTCCTATTTCTTGACAAGAGAAAAACAAGGGAGCCATGGACTTTCATTTTGTCCTTTCTATATAACTCCTCTGTCCTCTTTGACTGAATGATGCCACCCAGGGCTATATCTGACTTTTGTTCAAATAGTGACTCAAAGTAACCCAGGGAAACAAGTTAAAGCAAACAGGTAAGAATAGCAACAGCCTAGGAGTAGCCACTGGAAAGGCGTCTGCTCAGGCAGGCAGAAGCTCCACGACCCACAGGCCTTTCACTGCAGAGAGCTCAACCACAGAAAATCTGGGCACAAGAGCTACTACAGTCCCAGGAAACTGCAGGAGGAGGAGAAGCCCTAAGGCTTCAGGTCTGAGGCTCCAGGGATTCCAACCCCCAAAAAAGGAAGGGATTAGCAAAAGCAAGAAAGAACTGAAGCCAGGAAAGAGACTGAGGTATGCCTAGGAACAGACCGCTCCCCAAGAGGTGTTTATGCTAAGATATGCAATGACATATCCAAACAGACTCCAAGATAGATTCTTTTGATAGCGGTAAAAATTAAAATTACATTTCCAGACCCCCGTACATGTTCTCTTCAAGAGCTCAGTGGTTATTAAACTCACAAGCTTTTAGCAGTGAAAAGGACCTTAGAGATTATTGGATGTATGGCTTATCTTCTCAAATGAAGAAACAGAGGTCCAGAGATGCTAAGTCACTTGGTGAGGTCACACAGCTAATTAGCCACAGAGCTGGGATGAGCCCAAGTCTCTTGACTCGTAATCCATTTCTCTTTCCACAACATAATTGTAATTTTTTTTCACCTTAAAGAGTCAGGTTTAAATTAGGAAGGAAACACTGTACAATCAATCCCATAATGAGCAGATTTTCTCCTCATTGCTGACATGGGCATTTATTCTGACTGGTTCACTTTGTATTATGCTTTAATTCATAAAATTATGTTGCAAAATTGTCCCTGTGGCTAATAAGCTTGCTGTGCAATATCACAAAGGGCTGTTTCTGTATCTACCACCACATTTGTTCAAGTTTTCACTCTTCCAGAGTTTTAGGAAAATGGAACACACACACATACACAGTCATATATACTCACCCTGGATACATTGTGACAAGGACACAGATGTTTGTGATGGAGATTCCTGCAGAGTCCAACTGGAGTGAGAATTCTAGCAGTGTGCTTGACTATATGTGCAGTCCTGATCCACAATGGAAAGGTTCATCTTAGAACCCAAGTTGACCCTTTTACCAAATGAGTGACCTTGGGTAGCTAACTCCCCTTAGACATGTAGATTCCCTTGCTAATAAATATAAATAAGAATGAACTGCATTTATCAAGTCATTGCTGTACAGATTTCTGTCAAGGTCTCTTGTTATAACTTACCAAAACCCAAAAGAAATAGAAAACAACATTAAAAGACAACTCACATTCCTAGTTACTAGTCCCACAGGGTCATTATCCCCCTAAGCCCGACCAGGTGTCCACCAGGGTGGCTGCCTCGTCTGGGAACACAAATCATCTTCTTCTCATCATCTTCTCTTAGTCATAGAAAGAGGCTTTTCCCCGAGTTCTTTATGTCATGATGCGGTTAACTGGATTAGATTTAGGTCTAAGGGCTCCTGGAATCTGATTAGAGGCAGAGTATATGGACCTGTTCCACGTCCCCATTCCATCAGACCAGCATAATACTGAAGCATGTCCAATGATTTACTGGAAAAATGCTTTGTGACCTAATAATTTGGGGGAAACTGACTTTTTCATCTACTATTTTTTATTTAGTTAATAGATACTTGTGAATCCCATACTGTATGCTAGGGCCTTATTCTAGGTCCTCGGCCAAAGAGAAAAAGACAACAAGCTTGCCCACATTGCATTCATATAATAGACAGTATCCGATTCACATTTGCATGGGCCTGAGTGGGCTGGAGGGAGAGTTCTAGCAGCATGCTTGACTAACATGTGCAAGGCCCTGGATTTGATTCCCAGCACTGAAAATTTTTAAATGGCACATATACAATATCTGTGAAAAAAAATGTTTTTCCTCCTATGTGTATCCCTCATTTTTTAACTTAACATTCATTATACCCCAACATAAGAAGCTCTCTTTGGCACCATCTTTATTGGCCTCTGGTTTTCCAAGGGTGTTTCTCCAACGAAGGTTGCCCATGGACCTGCAGCTGGGAGAGAATAGAAAGGAGGCAGAGATGGAGGAGGCAGTGACCATAAAGCAGCAACCTTGTTCAGTTCCACTTTAATCTCATCACCCTCGACAAGTGAGCAAGTGCTCTGTGGTCCCTTCCTGCACCTGCACCTTTGTGTAAGTTCCTGTCCTAGAATCCCTTTTCCTCCCTTAGCAAATTCCCAAGATTCAGATTCCATTCATCTTTGTACTCTACCTGGTGGGCATGAACCAACCCTATGGCCTTACTCTAAGGGTTCCTGAGACCCTAATCTTATGACAGACAAATGACAACGTGGCCCTAAACTGCCTTAGCATTCTGACATACACCTTCATCATCTAGCTCTGGCCAATGTTTATGAAGCCACAGACTCACACACGAAACCATCCCCTTCGCCCACGTTGGTTTCTGTGAGGTCTTGTGAAAGCAGCTCTCACGCACAGGCCTGCTTACCTCCACTCTCTTCCCTAGAGCCTGCAGTGGCTGCTGCTGGGCACGGCATCTGATGACAGGTTTCTGGTCTTGTTAGAACCATTTCCATGGGGCCCGGCAGCATCCAAGCCAGAAGATATGGCAACAGCAGCGAGGCTGCCCTCTGAACACCGGCCCATGCCTCCTGGTCTCCGCAGTCCCTGAAGCCTGGGTCCTTAACACAAGCCTCATGTCCTTATTCAGTGTCACTTTTACATGGAGATTTGTCAAATGCATGTGGCTTTCTGGGGTTCATAGCAGAGGTGAACAAATCCTCTCCATTGGCCCCTCTTCTGACATCCCTCAGCATGAGCAAGATGCTTTTAAGATTCCTATCATTCACTTCTTATAACACATCTGTGAAGCCAATACAGTGTGCTCTCTCTCTCTCTCTCTCTATGGAGTTTGTTTTCCCCAGTGTCAAATACCATGGTGAACTGTGATCTGAAAATGCCAATGGAAAATTCCAGAAGTAAATAATTCAAAGTCTTAAACTAATTACTCTCCATTCTCAATATCACAATGGCTTCTCACACCGTCCTACGGTGTCTTTTGTGGCCTGTGACTCATCCCACTGTCCAGTGTATCCACATTGTGCACACTTCCCAATTACTAGTCACTTAGTTGTCTTAAGCATTTAGGCAATTGTCATGGTATTGCACAAAGCTTTTGTGTGCAAGTAACCTTTATCTTACATAATAGTAACAGAGACAGTGTTCCCCTCTGAAGGGCAAGAATAATGATGCTGGCAATACAAACATGCCAAGAAGAAGCTATAAAGTGCTTGCTGTAATTAAAAATGTCAAGGTGCTAAATTTCATAGGAAAAGAAAAAAATCATACATTGAGTTTGCCAAGATCTACAGTACAGTAAGCTCTTTTGAAAAGGAGGAAGACAACATTCACTTGACTTTTAGTATAGCACACTGTTACAAGTCTTCTACTTTATTATTGTTATTGATCTTTTGTTCTGCTCAATTTATAAACATTGTCACAAGTATTTATGTATAGAAACCAACCCAGGATGTGTCCAGGACTTGGGGCATTCTCTGGGAGGCTCACATATATTCCGGGCTGATAAGTTAGTCAGTATCCCATTGTATGGATGAAGAAACTGGGCCCAGGATGTTTTCAGGGACACACAGGAGGTCAGGGGTAGAGCGGCCTGCAAGCAAGGGTCCTGCCTCCAAATGCTGTGGATGCCCAGGCACTGCACAAAGAACAAGACAGTGCCTGTGACAGAGCCACGCTGCTTGGGATCCCACGTGCTGAACGCATCAGAGACATGGAACGCCATCCCCATGCTCCCTATTTCTAAGCTAATTCTAAACAGAGGGAGCTACTGTCTGCTGATCATGAGAGACTTTCAAGCTGGCAGAATGACTTCCCAGGAGAAATCCGGGAAAGTCCTACTGACTTGTGCATTTAAAGCGGAGTGAGATGATGCTTCCAGAAACATTCCAAAGGAACAAATCTGCAATTGGGAAAGAAAGAAACAACCCAAATAGCCTTTCCAAACTCACACATCTGTCATTAAGTCTCTCTTGGGGGAGAAGGGCAGAGAAACCAGGACAGATTTGGAGAAAGGTTGGTCTAATTCTTTTTATTTTCTCATTATAGAAGTTGGCTCATTCTAAGTCAGTAGAGAGATACTACTGCTAATTGCTGGTAGAGGAACTTGTTCGCTGTGGTGCTGCCCCTTCCACATGTCAGTTGCTGGTGGGAAATCCAAGGTGAAGACAGCACTGCAAGCCCAGAGGAGGCAGAAGGGTCAGTCCCCGGCCTGGCGCACGTTCCCAGAGGCACGCCAGGACACTGGCTGACTGCGCTCCACCACAGGAACAGCGAGTTGTTAATGTTGATAATCCACGCTAAGATTTGCAAATAACCCTGCCTGAAATGTAGAGAAAATCCAAACATTTCCCATGATTCTCACTGTACTACTCTTTCAAGAATAGGACAGAAAGAAGGGAAGGTCAGTGAACAAAAGAGATACCTGTGACTTAGCCAGTGCTGGGGAGGTGAAGAAATCAACTGGGGTTACATCTTTTAAAACAACTGCTTTCCCTAAAGCAATCAGCAGCCTCCCTATGGTTCTCAAGATTAAAGTGTTTACTTTTTAGATGTAACTCCTTTATTTCAAAATAAATAAAAACTAAGAATAGAAATTCCCACATATGCCAAGAAATACAAAGGCATAAAGCCAAGAGTTTATCAGTGGCCCTGAACCTTTTTGGTAACAGAGACTTGTTTTGTGAAGGACAGTTTTTCCAAGGCTGGAGGGAGGTGGGTGGCTGTGTAATGATCAAATGCATTAGATTCATTTTGAATTTTATTTCTGTTCTTACAGGCTCAAGAGCTGTACATGCCTCTGAGTGGTCCCTCTCTGCTGAGCAGTGAGTGGGCAGCAGCTCGGAACACAGGTGAAGCTTTGCTTGCTGGCCACTCTGCTGCCCCTCCCCTCCTGCAGCATGGCTGGGCTCCTACCAGGTCAGTGACCCTTGCACGAGAGTTGGGCACCCCTAGTATAGGTTTACTTCCTTTATGCAGTTGTTGAGTCACTCTGGGAAAGCCATTGACTACTAGAGATATTTCATACACAAGATATAGATCCTTTATTTTCCTGCCCTGGGGATGTCACGGGGAGTATTGTTTGAGACACAGATGCAAAATACTAAGAGTGGGTCTTAAGGACCTACTGCATGCTTCTCATTTCAGTTAATTCGCACCAAGTGTGCAAAGTGGATCATTACTAGACAAAAGATATTATCGTGTTTTACATGGAGAGATGGAGAGGTAATCTATGCTCAAGTATTTTGACAGACATGGGGTCCTGCAATAAGATTTAAAATTATCATCATTATCATCATCATCCTTAGTAGTAGTAGTAATAGTACTGTCAGTTATAGACTGACCTAACAAGTAAGAACTAAAAATTGAATGAAATGTACCTTTTTTTTTTGGTACTGGGGCCCAAATCCAGGCCCTTGTCCCTGCTCAAAAAATGCTCTATCACTGATCTGAGTCCCTGAGTTTTTTTGAAACCAGGAAAATATGTGCTCTTTAGAGAAATATGTTCAGGGAGAGGAAAGCATCCCTATCTCCCTGGCATTAGGATATCCTAGTAAACAAAGGGCTGGAGCTCCCTGCTCCTAGGGCCACTCTTGCGGTGGACACAGGCAATAGGTGGGTACATTAGTCAAGACAAAGCCTCCAAACCACAGCAGATTGTGCCCGATGACAATGAAAGCTCTAAGGAGAAAAATAAGCCAGAAGGTGAGAGAGGAGTTGCAAATTTGTTAAGCGGGCAAGGACAACTCTTTAAGGGACCCCTTGGGCAAAGACCTACAGATGAGAGGTGACCTGCACTGACCCTGCAGGAGGAAACTCCCAGAGAAGGCAGCAGAACAGGAGATGTCGGCTAACCCATGCTGACCCATTCTTGTTCCAAGATTTCTTCCCAGTGGTAAGGGCACACTGCCCAAGAACTGCAAAGTTCGTAAGACTGATGGCAAGGGGAAGGGTGCCTAATCGCTACATGGCTTTGACCATTGCTGAGAAGTCTAGTTCTTGCCTGGAGAATTGAGGTGCAAATGCCAACCCATCATGGGACACCAGGTGCTGAACATCTTTGTTTGAAAGTGCAGTGGGCACTCAGTGACATCTCGCTAATCTATGAAAGATACATACATTACTTCGAGTATCCATAGAAACTTTCCAGGGCCCCTCTGATGACAATGGGACCCCTTTGAAACTCTGTGGCTAAGCAAGACAACGTGCTCTGATACCCCAAGCATTTCAGTCCTCCAATGAAAGTGTATAGGTGGCATTCTGGTCCATGCTGGCAGGGCCAGCGTGCCAGGCCACCTCTCTCCACTCTCAGCCACACCCTCCTCACTTCCACCCCACTCTGTTATTAGGCATGCATTTCAGCTTTTGAATGGATCTCCTCGTCTGGCATTAATTGACAGTGAAAACCCAGTTTTCAAAGCCAAAGTACAAGCATGGAAGGTAAGTGATCAGAGGACTGCCCCCGTAATAAATCACTGCGGTGCGGGTCACTGTTTGGAGTGTGAATGCAGTGTTCAATAAAGAAGCACACTCCACCTTTCAGCTTCAAGCCGACCCTGGCTAATTGACCTCATTGTAGTCCCTCCATTAATCATTCTGGCACATGGGGCAAGAGGCAGTTTCACTGCTTAGGTTTGCAGGGAGGAGGGGGACCCAGTTCGTGTGGGGGTGGGGCAGGGCGGAGGGGGCAGTTATAATGGAAAGGGAAATCATAGACAATTCTCCCTTAATTAACTCATTGGATTTCCAGGTTGACCAGCTACAGTGTGCTTTGCTGAAGGAATGTGGGCAATAATGTGGGGGCCTTCATTAACTTCACACCAGGACGTAGGAGTTTGGGTCTCTAACGAAAGCAGATGTGAGCATCTGCACCCCATCCACAGAGCCGCTCTGCCAGAGGACCAGAGGGTTAGCCTAATGCTACCTAATCATTCAGTGTCATCGATCTCCCCAGACCCTGATTAATAAATTGCAGCACAAATGTCTTTTACGGCAGTGACTACGATTTTATTTTGCCTATTAGAAGCACATCACAATGCACATCAGCCTCAGGACTGGGGCCCCTTCCCCCACCTCCACACCCGCATCTCTCCAGGTCTGGCCGTTTACTTTACTGGTGCTCCTCCAGGGTCTACACCGCTGGAGAGGTGAGTCAGGCCTCTCAGTTCTGCCAAGCTGACCTTCGGCTGACCCTAGGGGATAGCAGAGGAGGAGCTCCGGCAGAGGTCATGCCAACCGCAGCGAAGGACGAGCTTCTCCAAGGCAATGCAATAAACATAATTTGGACGCCTATGGTGTGCTAAACATAGCACAACCCCAACAGACACACACACAACACACATACACACACACACACACACACACACACACACACACAGGGTGTGATGTGGTCTCAGTCTTCAGGGAATTTAAAATCTGCATTGATCCATTTTTATTTTCATAATGCAAAATCTGCCTTTTTATACCAATGTGCTTTAAATTAAGCCTTTTAAAGGATCTTTCTTCCCCACGATTAGTTGCTATTATTCAGGAACGCAGTTGTTTCCTGGTTCTGGGGGGAGGGATGAATAAAACCTAGAGGGTCAGCAACTTTCACTCTGTGAGGAAGAGGAGAGAGGGAGTGGGTGAGGAGGTGAAGGGAGGATGTTGCAGGTTTTCCACTTGAGCTTTTCCGGCTGCATCTTCCCCATGCTTCATTACTGTTAATGAATTTAATTGTTTGGTTTCCAAATGCCAGCCTGAAGGCATCACTCCTGTCCCCCTCCATGCTGGTGCCGAGCTTATCTCATTCATCTCACTCATCTCCAAATTAACTTGTAAGCAAATACTTCAGGTCTTGTCCTTCCCTGACCAGCACCTGGCCTGGGAAGCACAGGCCGGGACTCAAAGACACATGCAGAGGGCTTGTTGAGAAAGGGCTGAGCACCCTCACACCTCCTTGGGGCCTGTGTCGCTCAACTCTGCTCACCAGTATTACGGCACGTCTCCCGCATGGTTCTGCAGTTCTGCTGGTCACAGGCTTAGAAAGTTGATAAAACAGAGCCACTGACCTTAAGGAGCCCACAAAGGAGATCAAATTGCCTTGTTCTGCTAGGAGCCACAGGATCCTACCTATGGGACCCAGGAGTTAATGAAGCCCAGCCCAGTAGGAAAATCAGCCTTTGGAAGCACATCACGGTGGGCAGCAAGCGTAGTCTATCCACTCACCCTCTGTACAGGTCTGGCCCCTTTACTTGTTCTCATCTGGCCGTAGCATTGATGCCTACTCCTTCCCCTGACGGTATATGTGTCCAGCACTGTTCTTCCCACCAGATGGAGACCGCTTCATATGGGGAAATTCTGATGAGCCGTTGAGCAGATTGCCTGTGCAAATGACATACTGGCTTCAAGTGCTTTTTTAAACCCTAGGATGTCTTCTCCTTCACTTCTGCTGGAAACAAACCAGAAGTCTATAAACTTGGCGGTTGGAAGCCTAGTCCATAAACTAGGTTCTAAGAGGCGCCCTCTGCCAATGTCCCTACTCTCTGCACCCAAGTTGTCACCCACGCTGCCTGCTCCTGCCAATCCCGATGTCACCATCATTGTCTGCACCATTCGTTTTTACATTTGGAAGAATGAAACCCTCAATTGTCAGGCAGTGCCAAGAACTACAGACTGCTCTTGACCTCACATAGCGTGTGGAAGTCAGGGTTCTCCAGAGAAGCAGGACCAATATGACACACAGATGCCACAGTGTTGTCTTGCTAAGTGCATCATAAGCAGAAACCATCCTAGTATGGGGAAGGCATTTGTACCTCCCGCCCAGCAAGCACCAGGGGTGGCAGAGGGTGTGGCTGCACCCCTCGTGGTGGCACTGCAAACTGGGAGCCGTGACTCCCCGCCACTGCCCAGGGTAGTGCAGTGCTGCACTGCGTATCGATCAGTAGCCTAGACAAAGGTCAGGTCTCAAAGTGAGAAGTAGGATTTCTACTAAACGTGCATTATTCCATTGTGACATCATGAGTCAAGCCGACAACACATCAGGGATGTCTGGAATTGGCTCGTGTACTCTGGACTCAGTCTCACAATCGGCCATCTGCAAGCTGAAAGGGCTGGTGGCATAATCCAGGTCAAACCCCAAGGCTGGAGAGCCAGAGGAGCCCATAGTGTAACCGTCTGACCGGAAACTAGGCGTGCCGATGTCTGAGGGAGAAAGGAGGCTGTCCCAATCCAAAGAAACTCAACGCCTGCTTTTGCCTTCCGGTTCTGTCTGGACCGCCACAGGTTCCATGACGTCCACCTGCGTTGGAAAGGGCAGCTCTGCCTCACTGATTTAAATGCTGATCTCTTTGGAAAACACTCCCAGACACACCCAGAAATAGCTTACCAAGCTCTGGGCATCTTTGTGCCCAGTCGAATTGACCTAGAAAATTAATCATCACAAATAAAGCAAGATTTAAAGAAGTTAAAACAATTTAAGCTTCCACAGCTGGTAAGAATTAGTTAGAACTAAGGTTAAAGCTCAGATCTCCTGATACCAAATCTTTTTACTCCTTGAAGTTAGGTATATCCGATTACGTTCCAATTAGAACCTTATTTTACGCTGCATTAAAGTGCCCTCTGATAGTGTAATGTGCATTTGTAGCTTTGTTACTAATCTCTAGGCCTCCTCTCTTGTTTCCTTTTTAATCCAAATCTGCATCACAGTTTCCTGACTACACAAAGATAACATGACAGTACACTTCTGGTTTAAAGTGATATCTGAAATTCAACCTTGAATTTCCTCCACTTCTCACTGACAACTCATACAGAAATCAAAATTTAAAAAATGAGAAAAGTTCACAGCCAGCAGCAGTAGCACACACCTGTCTTAGCAGAGGCTGAGGCGGGAGGATGACAAGCTTGTGCTCAACCTGGGCCATTTAGCAGTTCAGTGAGACCCTGTCTCAAAACTGAAAATGACAAAAGAGCTAGAGAAGTACCTCAGTGGGAAGACCCTGGATTTGATCCCCATTAACACACACACACACACACACACACACACACACACACACACACAGAAAGAGAGAGGAAAGGAGAAGGGAAAGGAGGAAGGAAGGAAGGAAGGAAGGAAGGAAGGAAGGAAGGAAGGAAGGAAGGAAGGAAGGAAGGAAGGGAAGAGGGAGGGAGGGAAGAAGGGAGGGAGGGAGGGAGGGCTGGCCCAACATTTCCATTATAATCATGCAGGGCCAGGGATATAGCTCAGCAGCACAAGCCCCTACCTGTCAAGTAAAGGTCCTGAGTTTAAGTCTTAGTACCAAAGAAACAAAACAAAAATACAATCATGCAGATATAGCAACTCCCAGAAAATGTCTATAAAGAAAATATGGTGAAGAGTAGTAAAAAATGTCATCCAAGGTCAAGTGCAAGCCAACAAACAAACCTCCCCTCCCCACAAAAAATAAAATAAATAAATAAAAGCCTGCATAAGTAAAAGCAGAGCCAGGAAGAGCACGGCAGCTGTGCTGTCTCGGGCCAGGGCATCCATACTCCCCATCAGTTCAGTCAGGGTCCCAGAGGGAGGGGCAAAGCAGACAGACCTTCAGAGAGCAACCTGCTGTGCTCTGGTGCTAGCAAGCCAGCTGCTCTGCCTCAGAACATCAGCTGCAAAAAGAAGAAAAGTTATGCACTGAACATCACTGAAAAGGGAGAGACAGAAGACTGAGTTAACACACACTGGTCATTCAGCACACACTTATATAAAATTCACTAGTAAAGTAACTGGGACATATATTCGTACTGTGATTGTCTTTTTTAAAAATGTACGCTTGTTTTAGGATAACATATGCCAAAAATTTCCAAAGGTATAGGCAGAGGTACTACATAAAGTTTTCAGATCATCCCTACATCTATGTCTGCTTTAAGAAATGCACACCAAGAAGAAAATCTCTTTGAAAATAGGCTTGAATATTATGGTTGAAGCAAGGACGTTCTTTATAAATCAAGAACAGAACAAAGACATCCTAAGAGTTGTTGGAGAAGTTTTAGTCAATTCAATAAGACAAAAACAATGCATTGAGAAATATTAACATCGAAAAGAAAATGATGATCCTTTGCATGTGATATTATTGTCTAAAACCTGTAACTCAACAAAATAATAGTTGAGCCTATTAAGAGTTCCGTAAGTTGGTTTGAACTAGTCCTTAATTTCTACTTCATTTTAGAATCACCTGGAAAGCTTTTTAAAAGCACCAATATTTGGGGTATACTCCACAAATTCTAACATAATTATTGTCAACCGAGGCCCAACTCTGTGGATGTTATAAAAGCTTCCAGATGCCTCTAATGCACATCCGAGGTTGAGAACCACTGGAAAAAATAAGCAATGTACAAAAATCCAATAAATTTTGCATTATGCCATCAAGAACCAATTACAGAACATGATGGAAAGAAAAATCTGCTGATAACAACAATGTAAAACCTAACGATAGAATTACCACATGACCCAGGAATTCTGCTGCTGAGATGTTTTCACACATGTGTTCACGACAACATTATTCACAACGTGAGAGGCGGAATCAGCTCAGATGTCATCGGGTGGATGGGTAGGGAGATGAAGTTGGCATGTGAACACAAGGAAATGTTACTTCATCTTTGAAGATATTCTGACATGCGCTGCAACTTTGGGGTTGTGTGCTAGCACTTGAGGTTTTTATGCTAATGGAAAAGGCCAGTCACAAAAGGATAAATGTGGTATGGCTCCACACCTACTAAGTAGTCATAGCAATAGGAAAAGAAAGTAACACAGTGATTACCAAAGGCTGTGGAGGGGGAGAAATGAAGAGCTGCTTAACGTGCAGGGTTTCAGTCTTGCCCATTGCAGAGGCTTGCTTTGGGAAGGTAGCTGTACTGCAGTGCGTAGTGGGTAACACCACCGAACCTACACTCAGTGGTCGGGATGGTGAGCTTTGTGTCATGTGTATTCATAATTTAAAATTCGTAAGTCATTTAAAAGAAAACAAAGACCCATAGAACCCATGATGAATTTTATAGGAAGTGTGATGTGAAGAATTGAATCGTTACTGAATTATAGAAGAGAAAAAGGTGAGTGGAAAGGCAAACTTCATGAGATGCCTACACTTTAAGTTCATTTATGAATGTTACCCATTGAAAACTTCAAACGTAGCTTCTGTGCCTGAATAAAATAACTGTCCAGTTTACTGAAAAAAGTAAGCACCTGTCATATGACAATAAAAGAACTATAAGCTGATTCAAATTACCAAATATTAAAATGTAGTAGAAAGATACACTATTCAAAAGACGATGATGGGCTGGCCAGATAGCTCAGCAGATTAAAGCGCCTCTTTAAGCCGACCCAGGGACCAGGCTTTGATCCCCTACGTGCCATGCCAGCCCTGGCCGCAGGGCATGCTGAGAGGGCCAATGAGACTGGGTGAGGCGGTGCACGCCTGTAATGTCAGCACTTGGGAGGTTGAAAACAGGAGGATCACTATGAGTCTGATCTGTGTAGTGAGACCTTGTAAACCCTATACTAAATACATAAAAAAGGAGTATGATGACAGCACAGGAAATGACAGATTGTTAAAACCAAAGAGAACCCAGAAAAGCCCCCTATTTCTGCAAACATTGATGATAAAGATGAAAAT
The DNA here is from genome assembly GCA_004027165.1 of Ctenomys sociabilis. Lineage (NCBI taxonomy): Eukaryota > Metazoa > Chordata > Mammalia > Rodentia > Ctenomyidae > Ctenomys > Ctenomys sociabilis. The sequence goes on from PVKA01015152.1 coordinate 28,024, forward strand.
GGTCAAGAATGAAGTACTTAGTGAGTGTTGTTCAGACTGTTGGTTGGATATTCAAGAGAAAAACAAAATACCTTACATGTGTACCAAAATAAATTTTAGATGAACTAAAATTTTAATGTAAAAAACAAAAATACAAAACATACAGCTATCACTATTTTAAAAGCTTATTGAGCAAAACAGATGGAACAGGACATTGAAAAGCTGATTTCTTAGGCCGGGGGAAAGTGCAGGGGGGGCAGTCTATTCAGACAGGGCTCCACCAGCACAGGCCTAGGAGCTGAGGGTGGGATTTGTGTCAGCCTTAACTGCCACACGGCTGAGACCCCAGCAGGCTGCACTCCCATAAACACAGGACATAGAAACTGCACTCAACTGCTGAAGGAAGAAAAATCAGCTTTATCTCTGCTAGCTTCCTAGAAACAAAACAAAAGCTCCTCAAGGTGAAAGCTCCAACTGATGCCATTGAAGATAAACTAACACTACATTTTGGTTTTGGCTTTGGTTTGTTCTTGTGGTGCTACTTTTACTCTGTGCTACATCTCAAAAATTTCTTTGCATAAGAAAAGTCCCAGCCAGTGCGATTTTCTGCGATATTTTGGGGGGATTTTTTTTTAGCCCACATGTGGATTACAAAACAATTTTTAAAATGTTCCCTGGATGTGCGCTTCCAAAAATATTACACACCACAAGAGAAAATGATCTCCAATGAGAAAAATCAAGACCTCGAGAAAGGTAGGGACTTGCCATCGTCCAAAACTTCAGATAAAAGAAATCCTTTCAATAAAAGAATAGCT
>PVKA01015152.1:28917-50827 GCA_004027165.1 Ctenomys sociabilis
AAAAAAAAAAAAAAAAAAAAAAAAAAAAAAAAAAAAAAAAAAAAAAAAAAAAAAAAAAAAAAAAAAAAAAAAAAAAAAAAAAAAAAAAAAAAAAAAAACCAAACTTTAAAAACATTAAACCTATTGTGATTAGAATAAAACATCAAAGAATAAATTTAAGCCACAGATGAATCCCAGGTAAAAGGAGGGTTGAAAAGTTGTAAAACAGTACTGAGGCGATTACCCAGAATGAATTATGGGGAAAATATGAGTGATGTAGCAATCTGGAAGATATGATGAGAAAAGTCCAGCACACAATAGGAGTTCCAAGAAAAGATGATGTGGAGGGCAGAGACAGGCAATACTTAGAGCAAAAATGGCTAAGAATTTTCCAGTATATATTAATGCTTATTTCATTTTTCATGAAACTTTGCCATGTTTCCTGTGTTATTGTAGCTACTAGGGTGAAGGCAATGAGCAAAAGACAGAGGAAAAAGCTTTGTGTTTATGGCAGGTACTTTCTAGAAGAAAGCAGATAATTTTAAGAGCTATGTAGCATGTATTACTAAGCATTTGCAATAATAATAAACACTGCCCAAATTTTAGTGGTTTACAGTATCGACAGCCAGGAAAATAGCTCATTGGAATAAGTGCCTGCCTTGCAAATGCCGGGTCCTGAGTTCAATCCCGGTACTGAAGGAAAAAAAAAGAGCAGAGAGAAAGCAGCTCTGACTTAAGTCATGGCCCCACTAACTCTGAGATAATAGCAAAGGCACCATGGAAACCAGGAAACCAACCCAGCTCCAAGCATCTGCTAGAGAATCGTGACTAAAAATAGCCTCTTTTGTACAATGATACCAACTTTCTTTTCATGTCATGTTGAGACTTGCAGGTTACCTATGCCTCTACCCCAGATTCTGGCTACAGGGTCTAATCTGTGTATTCAAGGTTACAAGCTCAAGGAAGAATCCCTATCTGGGACCTCCTGGTAGTAGTGAAGAATAAAAATGGGAGGCCAGACGATTACACCTCTGGGTTGGAAGCTTCCTAGGAGACTGTGGGTCATGTCTGCTCTCGCTGCATCCATACAAACAAGTACATACCCAAGCCTGGCCGTGGAATGGGCTCAAGATGAGGATGCCAAGGATAGAGATGCACAGTGCTCTCTGAAGGGAGATAATAAGTAATGATAAACAAATATAGAACCTACCAACAGCTGCTCCTGGGGCTGTTGCTATGGAGAACCTAGAACAGAACATGGGCTAAGAACTCTTAGGGATTTCAAATAGGAAGGTTGTGGCTAACACAAAAACAGAATGCCCCTGAAAGGTGTCAGAGAACAACACATGCAGAGGTCCTAGAGAAGAACAGCCAATGCTAAGGCACCAAGGTGTTTTAAGGAGCAGCAAAGAGGCTCCTGGGACTGTCACACAGACCCCAGAATAAGAGGACGGACAGAGGACGTGTGGTCACTACAGACGTAGGCTTTTACTTGAGAGTGGAAAAACATGTTTCAATGGGAGGAATGAGAGGATCTGATTGGTGTTTTAACTTCTCCAATTGTAGAGAATGACCAAGAAGATTCTGGGAAGTGTCTCGGCTGTGCCGGTGACAGGGTGAAAAATGGTGGAAGCTCAGTGGGAAGAGAGCTGATCAAAGTGGTCAAACGCTGGCTGCAGATTAGATATGACTTCCTAGTCTGAATACGGGGTACACACCAAAGAGAGGGGTCCAACTGGATGGTTAAAAGGGTCACCTGGCTATTGAGCATGAGCAGGTAAAACCCAGCTGAAAGTTAGGAGAGAGGTGTAAAGCACAGATGCAAATCGGGGGGTCCTCACCCTACTACAGCCCACGGGTGACAAACTTTCCTGTAAGAAGCAGGCAGGGAGTGTCTCCAGTGTTGTAGGTCATACGCGATTTCCCTCGCATATTATTAAAGTAGAAAACACGTAGCTGACAACGAGCAGCCGCATTTAGCTCATGGTTTACAGACCTTGCCGAAAAGGATATTCCAGGCCATACATGTGAATAAGTTCACAAGGAAGTGAATGCAAACAGAACAGGTGGTAGTCGTGCCCAGGATGCTCCAAAGTGAAAGAGACATGATGATGAAGGAACAATAAAGAGACCAAGAAGAAGGCACGAGCATGCCGTGAGGGAAGGCTCTCAGCCAGGAGCAGTGAGCACCCGTGAGCCCAGGGCTGCTGATGGGCCAGGGAAGAGGCACTGAGAGCCGAGCACTCGGTCCACCAACACGGAGGTAACTAGTGACCTGCTGATTCAAAGGTGTCCAAAGAAGAATGGAACAACAGCCCCTGAAGCGGCAACTGTACCCGAGTCTCTCGTAGAGTTTTGCTGGAAAGAGAAAGAGATGCCAGCTGATGGGAAAGATCAGGGCAGAAATGAAAACTGATGAAGTGGGGAATAGCTGGAAAGGCGTCTGAGTGGCAGAAGAGATGGAAGCTGTGCACGGTGGTGGGGAGGGGGTCTGACAGTTTCTCTGAAGTCAGAGGAGAGGAAGGAGCGCGCATAGGCAGAGGCTTGGTAAGTGGATCGGTGCAATGGGAGGACAAGGGGATCTTTCTTCCAGCTGCTGCTGTTTTTCCAGAATGCAGTGACTCCCAAGGAACACAGATGAGAGTAAATCTAAGCTGAGACACTCATGGTGGAAGTGCAGGGTTCAAAAAAATCTTAAAAACATAAAAAGTAAAACCATATTAATATGCTGAGCTGTAAAAGGCTCAAGTTAACAACTTCTGACATTGCCAGTCCTACAGATAATTCACTGCTATTATGGACTACTGGACTATATTGGATTATTTTGCTGAATTCAATTTATAATATATAAATGACAGTGGAATACCCTTCTCTGACAAAACTAAACAAAAAAGGAATACAAATGGACAACCATTTTGTATCTGTATATTCAGAATAGTTAGGATAGATGTACAGCTACAGTCTCTTAATTCAATGAATAGAAAAATTTGTTCTAATAGTGTTTGTGGACAGGATATCATGTCTGCATCTTGTACAATGAATAACCACTAAGACAACAATATGCAATGTATTAATTATTCAAACTGTCCTACTAATTGGTTTTGAAACTGTCTCATTGGTATTTGCTTCTCAATAAAATTATTTTTTTTAAATCTTAAAAACAATCTAAGTAATGTATCAAACTTAGGTTTCCATAGCAACATAAGAAAGCCAGTTGACAATGGAATATCCCCAACATGAGATACTCAAGCATTCCAAGGAGTGAGGGCAAATCCTGACATGCTTTTTTTTTTGTTTTGTTTTATTGAAGTGCAAATATCAATGAGACAGTTTTAAGATACCTTGACAAGATGGATTTGATAAATTAATACATTGCAAACTGTTTTCATAATGTTTTGGTATCATAGAAGGTGCATACATGGTATTATACTTACAGACATTATTATACCGTATGTCACTTATCAGTAAATTAAGAGTGTAGCTGTTTGTGTATCTTATTTTTTCCTGAATTACATCAAAGATTCCTGACATGTTTAAGACAAAGACTCAGAGTTCACCTCTGACTCAGGCTGTAACAGACACTAACTGACTTCATGAAGAAAGCAGATGCCCCAACCAGGACGAAAGAGGTGATGAGCACACGAAGCAGGCAGGAATGTGATGCACACAAACAGTAATGTCAGTGAGAGTTTATCGGGAGCCTCAGAAACACAGTGGAGATAAAATACCAGGACCCTGTACTCAAAAGAAGTAGGGATCATAAAAATTAAAATGAGCTCTAAGTCTGGATTTTTTAGAAGGAAGGGAAGGATACTAATAGACTTAATTTTTAAGTAAAGTATGCACGCTATGAGTTCACACATTGATACTAGAATGAGAGCAATCACATGGAAAAGACCTCGGACCCTCTCTTACGCCATACAAGAAATTAACTCCAAATGGACAATAGGTAGAAATAGTAAGAGCGAAAACTATAAAACTGTGAGCAGAAAACACAAGAGAACTTCTTGGTGAATTATGCCAAGGCAAATTTTCTTGACATGTGATCATCAAAGGCACATGTGACAAAGAAAAATTGCACATCACCAATCCTGAGACCTTTTGTGCTACAAATGATATTCTCAACAAAGCAAAAGACAGCACACAGAAAGGAAGACGGTATTTGTGAATCATGTGTCTGATAGGGGACGTGGATGCAGAAACTAAATAGAACTCTTACAACTCAAAAAATAAGTAATGCAATGTTTAAATGAGCAAAGGATCATTTCTTCAAAGGTATAGAAATAATTTACAAAGTACTTGAAAAGATGTTCAATGCCATTGGAGGACTGCAATAATCACAACAATCCTCATATCTAGGACTGTGCACATATGATGTAATAATAATCCCAAGGGGTTAGTGAAGATGTGGAGGAATAGAGCCGTCATCTATCGCTGGTAGGAATGTGAAACGGGGCGGTCACTTTGGAAAACAGTTTGGCCATTCCTCTAAGAGTTCAATATTGACCTATGGTGTCTTAGTTACTCTTCTCTCGTTGCTGGGACAAATACACAACACTCAAAATGAAGGAAGGAACGGTTTATTTTAGTCCATATTTAGCTGGCTTGCCTCAGTTCAATCCCTGGTTCTGCAAAAAAAAAAAAAAAAAAAAAGGAAAAAGAAACAAAGAAAGAAAAAGTACAGTTGGAGGGCATTTTTTTTTCTTTTTTTGTTGTTGTTGCTGCTGTTGTTGTTTTCCACCACCTGGGATTGAACTCAGGCCCTTGCGCTTGCTAAGGAAGTGCTTATTCTACTGAGCCATCTCCCTGACCCTATAAATGTTTAAATAAATTCCAAGAATGATGTTCAGTATGATACCATTTCATATATTTTTATGGAATACTATCATCTAATCTGTTAGTGATAAAAGTACAAAGACATCCACTTAAACATTGGGTAATGAATGGAGATGACTAGGGAATAGGGGAGTTGGCTTCAGCTGTGTCTTCATGCATACCTTAGTTCTTTATTAAAGGATCACATGTCTCCCAACAATTCATGTTTATTAAATCTGGGTAAATAGATTTATAGGTATCTATTGTTTTTGTATAGCTTATATTTAAAATGTGTCTTAATTATTATTTTTTTTCTGTATTTTAGGAAAACTTCTTTAGGGTGCTCACCACTAGATCAGGCTTGTAGTGATTCTCCTGTTTACAGCCTCCCAAGAGCTGGAATTACAGGCGCATGCCACCACACCCAACCTCAGTTGCCATCTCAGTGAACTCTGGGGCCAGGGCCAGCACAGCAGGCCTGGGGATCAAACCCCAGCCCCTGGACCTGTTTGCAGGTGCTTTAATCCACTGAGCTACTTGGCCAGCCCAAATGTGTCTTAATTAAAGGACAACGGAATAGTATTGGCAAGAATCAAGAGGAATGGGGCTCCTCCAGTGGACCTTTGGAGAGGGGATTCTGACCATATACAGTTGAACTTTTGAAAACATATACAGCCTGGTGTAGTAACCCATGCCTGTAATCCCAGAACTCAGGAAGCTGAGTCAGGAGGATCATTGTGAGTTCAAGACCAGCCCAGGCTATGAAGTGAGCACAAGGCAAGTCTGAACAAGACCCTGTCTCAAAAAGACAAAAAAAAAAAGAAAAAAAAAATATATATATATATACACACACACACACACACCCTTTTGGACAAGCAAAGAATATATATATTCTAAGATGTTAAGAACCAAGGTGTATGAAAGAATATTGAATGACACAGATGTTGTGCCATTCTGTGCAACTACGAGCACTCACACTAACAATGGCCCACATTTACAAGGGTCATCTCACAGGATTCTGTCACTTAGTGAGGTCACAACACCTTGGTTTGTGTAAATACACTGTGATGTTCACACAACAACAAAATCCTCCAAGGACATGCTTCTCAGAACATGTCGCCATTAAAGGCAAGCATAACTAGATAGGGAGAGAGGGAATGTTCATTAGCTTGACAGAGGTACAATATTCAAAAGTATTGAGCATTTAATCCAAATAATTAATTAGAGACAGAGAAGGTAATCTTCGGCTTCTGGGGATCAGTTATACACCATTCCTAGCTCTGTATAAAACACAAATCTGGAAACAATTTCAAGGGCTTCACAGCATTTTAAGTTCATGGGAGCAGGGTAGCAGGGCTTGAACCCAAGGCCTTCATAATGAGTCACTTCTTTTTACTTTTCCTTTTTATTTTGAGACAAAAGCACACTAGCTCAGTAAACCACTCTGACTCAGAAGGAGTTGGCGATCCTCCTGCCTCAGCCCCCAGGGTGCTGCAGTCACAGACCCGTACCACTATGTCTGGGTTCATGTCCTTTATTAGGGTAGAAAGAAAAAACACAATATAAGCCTCAGTTCTCCTCTAGGAGCCCCAGCCTCCAGGCCCTCCCGTTGGTCTGCCCACATGACATACTACCTTACATCATGCCTGTCACCTATTTTCTCTTCCCCATCTTTGAGAACAGGGCCTACAACCCAACTGGCTTCATGGTTTCCAGCACAGTGTAAGCATTAAAAAAACCTTTGGAGACTGGTGTCGAAAGGAATGTCCCTTGAAGTGGGTGGCATTCCCATGTGCTGTGTCTGGGTAGTTCTCACGTACTCCTCAGCTCACAGTCAGGGTCCACTGCCTCCTTAGCCAAGATTAGCCACACTCCCGAGATTAGCAGATTATCTTTTGGAAACACGTTAGGGCTCTAATGCAGCTTTCTCTTAAAGAACGTAGCATAACAAAGATGACGTGTAAATTGCAGTCCAGATGCATGAGATGCAAGGCCCCTTCTTCCTACTGACTCAGCCTACAGCCCAGCCAGCCCTCACACAGCCGCAGCAATGGCTTCGACAGTCAAATTAGCAGCCGTTTGTTTCCATTCCAGAGGACAAGCTTTCCCATCTTTGCTGAAGGTATTTCCCTTCTCCATCCCGTTAGTCTCTATTTTCATCAAACAGAGCCCTTGAATGCACCGCCCTCCCCCGCCAGCTATTCAGAAGGCTGTTCCCCCTGGAGCTGCGACACAGAGCCTATTAATAAGCAAACAGAATGAACTGGCTCTCTCTCCCATTGCTAAATTCCTCTGCCACTGATTTCTCAGACACTTCCCTTTAGGGTTTTCCTGCATGGTCCCATTCATTTAGAGGAAATGTGGAAAATTGTTTAATGGTTCTTGTTGCAAACAAACAGTGGTAAGCGCTGATTCTGCAGAGTAAGACGTCGTTCTCCTGCTGGGCTGCCAGTCCCATCTGGTGGCGCCCGCGAAACCTGCCCTCCACTCCTCAGATATGATGCGCTTGTCACCCTCTTGCCATCAATAGAACCCTTTAATTCTGTTAACTCCCCCTTTCCCTGCCTCTGTTTCCCCAACTGTGTAATGGTGAAAGTATCTTGGGTCTTTAAGTAATTAATTCATTCGCTCAAGCAGACACATCCCCTTGCATCTGCTCTGGACTGCAACTACTGGGAGGGCTGCAGAGCAAACAGTGAGACCTCCTATCACTTGAGGTTCAAAAGAAAGACTGAGAAATTCCATCATTAGAACACTCTGAGCTCCAGGAGAAATGATGGGATTAGAAAAGTGAAAAATATTCACCGTGGTGGTCCACACACCTATAAACCCAGGCTTTGGGAGGCTGAGGCAGGAGGACTGCTGCACATGTAAGGCCAGCCTGGGCTACAAAACAGACAATGTCTGAAAAAAGGAGGGAGTGAGAGAGAGAAATGTGGGTCTGCTTAACCCCATGGAGGGGGAAGAAAGAAATTAGGGAGATTATAGTGGTTCCTCCTTTCAGAATTTCTTCTGCAGTCTTGGAAAAGTCGGCCACATTTGTGTTTGTGTGGAAAAGAGGGCCACGGTGGTGTGTGTCACCTGATGCAGTTTACGAACAAGAACAAAATTTTGCCAAATGCTTCTGTTTTCAAACCAAATAGTTTGCGAGCAAAAGCACTCATGCACTGAGGTCCCACTGCACTCAGAGAAAAGGACGAGTCTGTCCGTCCTGTTTCGTGCCCTATAAACATACTTGAGGTACATCGCTTTTCCACATTCTCCTCTAATGTATTTCAGGGAGCAGGGCGTTCAGGAGCCTCCACGGGGGCTCCTGGGTGATGGAGCAGGAGAAAGGAACACTGACAAGAGACCCTTCTCAGGCCCTCATTCTTTGTAAAGGGAAGAGGGATGGTGCCGGGACAAGGGCGCTTCCGGTTTTGGGTTTTTGTTTGCTGTTTTTTTTTTTTTTTAACTGAAATTTAAACCCAGGCCCTTTTCACTGAGCTACATGCCCCGTACTTTTCATTTTTTATTTTCTGACAGATTCTTGCTAAGTCGCTGACGCTCTGCTGCTCGGTCATTGGAGAGTCCTTCGCACAGACAACGTGACAACCTAGAAGAGGCGATAGTTTCTCAGGTAACTCTGTGCTTGGGTGTGGACATCTTCTCATTTCACCTGTGAGGCTGCTTGGATTGTTTTGACCTTTTGGCTTTTGTGCATCACACTGTTATGAACTGCAGTGCACAGAAAGAAAAGGAAATCTTAATATCAGCCTATATTAAGCAGAATTGAACGGATAAATCAACTGCTCAACAATAATCCCATGATGCTCCTCAAAGCCAAATATGGTGGCCACTGAGAAGAGAAAAGAACTTCCCAGGGAAAGATCTGGACCCTATCCTAATTAGCTGTGTGGTCTCTTGGATTGAGTTCCTTGACCTCTAAAATAAAGAAATAGATCAGATGACTTCTGAGAGGTTTTATAGCTCAACTGTTCTAACATTCTCTATCTCAAATTGATTTCCTCGGCTCCTGGGGCTGAATGTGTTCTGCTCACCCACTTCCTCAGTGTTATGGCATACGTTTGCATGAGCTGGCAACGTTTAAGGGTCTTCCACTCAGACACCAAAGGAATTCCCAATAGGACGCTGTGGTCCTTGATCTCGAAACACGGGCTGGGTATGCAAGGTACTTCCTTCCCACTTACAACGCCTTCCAGATTGACCACTGGCCTCCATAAGAATACAATGAGTAGAAAGTTCAGTGTATTTATAATTACTCCAAAGGATTTACTAGGTAGCTGTATCAGTCAGGGTTTTACTAGAGGAACAGATATAACACATGATGTATAAATGTATAAGAAATTATGAGACTGGCTTACAACGGTCAGCCACAGAATCAGACAAGGCAGGGTGCAGAGGGCGTCTGCACACTGGAGACAGAAGGATTCAGTCCAAGGTCTGGAGCTCACTGCAGTGTCCTGTGCCAGTTCTTATCAGGATGCTGATGGTCTGACACGGACGGCTGTCTCAGGAGGCCTCTAGGTCTGTGATGGGAGGCTCATGAGTCTACACCAGAAGGCTGAAGGATTCAAGGTGAAAGCTGAAGGGTCTACTCTAGAAGCCAGATGACATCCAAGCTGACGATGAAGACTGGAGCTCCTCTGAAGAACATGGAATGCTCCATCCTTCCTCGAATCTCTTTTTTATCCTTTAAGTGATGAGCCACCTAAGGGTGGTGCCTCTACATGCTAAGGTGTGGAATGGCTGAGCTGTAATTTAGTTAAGCTCTACACTTCTCAAGTTGACATAGTCCATCAACCACAGGATCAGAGGCAGCAGGTCCACAGTGGCTGTCTGGTGCTTCAGATCCACACGACCCAGGAACTGAAAAGCTGAAAGCAGCAGAACAAGAGGGTTCAGGACGCACTGCTGGTCTGAGACTGGAGACCTGGAAGCTCCCCAGAGAGGAGCTGTATACTGTATATGTGCCAGTCATCTCTTCAAAGGTCTCATAGCACACCTGAAGTGTGTTTTACTAACCTGCAAGGTATTTCTTACTCCCATCAAGAAGACATAAAGTGATTCACAATCATACTTCCTCTGTTTCTACAAAGACTCAGTTACACTACCTGGACTGTCCCCCTCCAGAGAAAACTCTATTTCTCACAGCACCAACCTCACCCCTGTCTGTTGCCTGGGCCTGTTTCCTTAAGGTTCTCATCTGCAAACTGAGAATGGTGGACCTTTCCCGTATGCTCGGCACCAGTCCTCTGTGATGCCAAGGACCAGGGAAAAGAGACAGATTCACTTGAAGGAAAGATGTAACTTAAGGACACAGAGCAGGGCAAAGCAGCTCCTGAGCCCTCAGCCTCTCCTCACTTCATTTCCTAAACCACACATTCTACCCAGCCAAGTTCTTGGTCAACAGGGTGCTGGGCGACTCCCGTTGCCTTGAACTAGAGGGCAAGAGACAACTGGTGTCAAACACAGTTCACAGCTCAACCTTTGAGATGGTCCACTGGGTGCAACGTCTAATAAAATAATCTTACTTCTTACATTACAAAGAGAATTTCTTTGTTTTCATTCTTCCTCCCCCTGCCCCTTCCTTCTCCTCCTCCTGCTTTTTCTTTTTAACTTAACTCTTGCTTGGTTTACTTTATGTGATTGTTAAAATGGTATCCTAGTTAAAAAAAAAAAAAAAAAAAAACTGGTATCCTAGAGTAAATTTCCTAATTGAGCTCACGTGGACTGACAGTATTTTATGCTTGGATTTGTAGCTTAGGAGAGGGTGTGAGTGTGAATGTGGGTGTGTGTTCTCCCCCATGACTTTTGATATTGTTGTTGGTTATGTCTAAACTAAAAGGAAAGCAAGAAAGTAAGAAAGAGAGAGAGAGAAAAAGAGAGAGAGAGAGAGAAGAAAAGAAACCCAATGCAAACTTTATGTCAGCAAAAGAAGCATCTCTCAAAAGGCAAAGCATCTCTGGGGCCTCCCCCTCCCACCCTGCAGCTACACTAGTGTCACATACATACTCGTTTCTCATCCTGACCATCATTTTGTTAACACTTCAATCTATCACTAACTGAGGGGCTGACATATAGGACATCTCTCCTGAAATATGACTCCCAGTGTTTTAGTAAGAAGAATAGAGAAGGAAACATCGATTAACTTGTATCTGATATATATATATATATATATATATATATATATATATATATATATATATATATATATATATCAGCATTGGAATTATAGTTGTGTGCCACCATGGTACAATGTGCCCAGGGTTCCAGAGCCGACAGGGCATGCAGAGCAGGAATTGATCCCAGGTCCTTCTGTTTGTCAGGCAGGCGTTTAGATCACTGAGCAATCTCCCCAGGCTTATATCTGGAATTCTTTACAATACCAGTGTCAACAATCACTTCTCTTGGACCTGCTTTAGAATTAACTTTGAAGATATGCACTGTGTAGCCTCAGACTTACTAATTTGTGGTCGTGGGGATGGCTCCAGGACATCTGCCTACCACTGGCCCTCTGTATCTGTGCATTCTCTATCTGCAAATGTAAACAATCACTGATCAAAAGCATTCAGAAAAAAACGCATTGGTATGAATACATGCACATATTTCTCTTGTCATTATTCTCTGAAGAATACAGAATAACTGTTATTACATAGCATTTACACCATCCAGAATTATAAGTAATCTAGAGATGACTCAATGCATAGACAAGGATCATGCAGATTATATACATTACATAAGGACCTGAGTATCTGAGTTTCAGGGGTCTTGAGAATAATCCTCTGAGGATACTGAATGACAAATGTTCTTTTCATGTTTTCAAAAAGATTCCTGGATCCCATGCTGGGTTGAGGATCAACAACAGAGCAGAAGTTCATATAATTAGGTAAGAGAGGCTTTCTATAGAATGATATCAAAATCATCTTCTAATTTCTCACCAAAAGCACCCAAAAAGAAGACATGGGTTTTGGGATTCAGAACAATCTCACTTCTTCATTCACCAACTGTCTCCTCAACAGGCCTTCCCTATACACATGTCTGCACTGCAAAAATCACGGAAGTAGGTGAGAACATTAGGCGGGCTGTATCTCTAGCAGAGCGGAAACATGTGCAGAGTCAGCCCCAGCACAGGGAACGTCTGGCTGTAGGTTTCACAGAAGCTTCATGAAGGTGAAGCTTTTGGGGAGTTCCAGCAGGCAGAGATGGAAAGAGGCCATCGAGGGACGGAACCAGCTGAGCAAAGACTCACGATCTGCAAAGCCATGGGCACATTTCAGGGAACAGTGCCCGAAAGCTGGAGAACAGAAAAACAGTTGGAAAAACAGGTGGAGCTACTTGCAGAAGACCATGCAAGTAAAACTGAGGAGACACTTAGAGGCCCTCCAGCCCACAGCCAGTGGGACCCACACATCACAGATGTGTCTTTCTGTGGGACTCTTGAGACCTTTCTGCAATTTTCACTCTTGTGGGCTTGATCTCTCATCCCCTAAAGGCGCCAACTTCAGAATTTTAGCCACCAATTGTTTTTGCTGATAACCAGGCATGTACCTATGATAACAGCTAACACTGCGTGCCCATTATTTACCCAGAATGTTCAATACTCACAACACCTTGAGTACTTATCTTTAGCATTTCCATATCAAGACACAGGCAGGTTGACTAGCTAAACAAAGACTGCATGGTACACTGGTTCCAAAATGTACACTCCCAGCCTTAGGGTTATACTCCCTATGTGTAAGGTAACCATGGTCTTTTGGTTTGCTTTGGCCTTGAAACCATCTACCAACCTTATTCTATGTTTTTTGTACTTTCAGAGACTATATGTTTGTACATTTTTAAATTAGTTTTTTGAGGGGAGCCACTTGAGCTGGAAATGGGTTAAATGTGTGAGATCAGGACTAGGCCTCAGTACCTAAAGCAGTGAAGCTACCTCAGTGCTGAGGAAAGCGTCCTGCCTGGTCAGCATCAGCCATTAGTTGCTACATAACCTTGTATCATAGGACACTGACTTTGCAAAGCTATAAATAATACAGTAATAAAAGTATCCTATTCAATAGGTCAGGACTCAAAGTTTCCCAGGCACCTTGCCCCAAACAGCCTCCCCCTTGGCCTCACCCAGAGCCAAACCCAAAACCAAAAAACAGGCCCACGTGACTCTGATCTAAGCAAAATTCATCCACAAGGAAGACAAATGATGTCTATCTGTGACCTGGCTGATCCAGCCTGTATCGCCCTCCCTAAAAGATCCTATAAAGTCTCCTGTCCCCCTCTGCTGAGACAGCCCTCCACGTGAGCTTCCAATAAACCTGCTTTCCTCATGTCAGTGCATCTGGTCCAGCTCTATGTGGTTTCAGCTGCCTTGGTTTTGACCTTTCACTATTTTCCCAAGTCAATTAGTTGCAAAACTATACTTTCTCCAATTATCTCAGCACCATTTAAAAAAATCATTTGATTATATATGTTAGAGTATTCTATTCTATTTCATTGATTGATAGGGTGTCTTTATGTTCATTTTACATTATTTTTATTACTATAGTTTTATAATATATTGTAAATTCAGGAAGTATATATCCTCCAAATTTGTTCTTTTTTAAATGAATACATTTATTTTTTATTTTTAGTTATTTATTTATCTTTATGTTTTTGAGACAGTGTCTTGCTATGCAACTCAGGATGGCCTTGAGCTCACTTTGTAAGCCCAGGCTGGCCTGGAACTCACAACAATCCTCCTGCCTCAGCCTCCTGAGTTCTGGGATTACAGGTGTGTGCCACAACACCCAGCCCCGAATTTGTTCTTTATCAAAAATATTTTTGATTAATTGTAATTCATATGAATTATAAGAATTTTTTTTTTTTTTTTTTATGGTACAAGGCATCAACCTCAGGACTGTGCACTTTCCAGGCAGGTATTTATGCCACGAAGCTATCTCCCCAGCCCTATAAGATTTTTTTCTATTTCCATCAAAAAGGTATTGGGGGGGACAGCAAGATAGCTCAGCAGACTAAAGCACCTACTTAGGCAAGCTTAGGCAAGCACAGAGGCCACGGTTCAGTCCCCAGCACCACATATTGGGCCAGGCCCAACCCCAGGGTGGCCTGAGTGGGCCAGAGTCTGGGCGTAGTGGCACACGCCTATAATTCCAGTGCTGGGGATACTGAAAGCAGGAGGATCACCAGGAGTCCGAGCTGCATTGAGAGACCCTGCAACAACCAAATACATTTAGAAAAAAAGAAAAACAGTTATTTTTATAAGGATTTTGTTGAATTTGTAAATTATTTTGGTACATTGACTTTTTTTTTTTTTTTTTAAATTTGGAAAGCCATTTATTACTGAGCTCAGGGCCCCTGGATCACCTCTCATGCAGGAGAGGACCGAAAGGCAGCCTGCCCAGGAAGCAGGGAGGGGCTTTAAACTTGGAGCTACATTGAGTTTGATAAACAAATTCATTGTCTGACACAAAATAATGCTTTCAGAGTCATTGCGACCACTACTCAAACTAAGTTTGCTGGGGCTTTTGTTTCAGTTTCTGGTGAATTTGCACCTGAGTCCCTGCAGGCAGCCTTGCATGGCCTGGAGGATACAAGAAGTTAAAGCCCTGAACAGCCCTGTTTGCTAAGCAACCTAGTACAGTGGGTGATACATTTGCAACAGAAAGCACAAGATTTACATTTATAGCCTAAAATGTGAGTTAACCCATAACATTCCTCACTGGTTTTATCTGGGAATCAAATCATTGATTTAGCTAAAACCCCCAAGTTGTTATAATTGTCCCAGGAACATGAGGGGTTTGCAGATAGATCTCAGCTCCATCAACTTGATGGTCTGGATTTTTTTTAACATAAACAGTTTATAAAACAGGGCCCGATAGAGGCAAGAGAAACAGCACAGATCCAATTGAGGCAGATACAAAGGAGGCATCGAGAATAGTCTCTAATTTTTTTTTCTGACAAATCATTAGAGACAGTTTTTATTTTCCCTTTGGCTACATTACACCCGAATTATTTTACATGTTGTTTTGCTGTTTTACCAAAGAACAGGTTTTAACAACACTAACTATCATAGCATACGCTTAAATCTTGTCTTACGCACTCATAGCCCTTTGTGGTGATGTTATGTCAAATTATTTTGACATGGAGTCACCACTGTTCATCTACTCAAAGAGCAAGGAACATTAGTTAACAACAGAGTCTGAGTAGGTGAGTGTTTTTATAACTCTAGATGGGAGAACAGACAGTTTCTCCCATGGCCCCACTGGTTTTTGTGCCACCTCTTGAGCTGTGGTATCAGCCAGGGAGTTTCCTCTTTTGTCTTGAGGTCTGGCCCACAGTGGGCAGCATCTCTCTCTCAAACTGTAGTCACCACGTCTTTATTTTTTTGTCTCCTTGAGGGCCTAGCCCTGTTTGACTGCCTATAATATTTTTAATCTAACTCAGCTGTCTGAAACAGTTTCCCCTCTAAAGAAGTAACCCTGATACAGGGAAGTAAAACTCCCAACCTGACTTTGATGAGTTCCTGTTCTCTAAAACCAAAGAATGAATTTTAGGAACAAACGGAGGTTGAGGAAAAAACTTTATTGGATAGAAAAGCTTCTGTCAGAGAGGGACAGAAGGGGGGCCCGAGCGCGTTGCCCAGGAAAGCTGTCTCTTTTAGTGACTTTTATAGGGCAAAACCATGCGGGACTAAGGTAAAGAAGGGGCTCGCTTAAGTGGAAGTGGGGTGGGACAAAACTATGGTCAACCAATGGGATTATAAGCACTATTGCTCAGGTAAAGTTGATTAGGCCCAGGACCAAATGGGGAAGAGAGTCACGTAGTAAGCTTAAGTGGGCATGAATATGGGATCAGGTCTCTTTCCCTCAGGGTTGGGCTAGTGACTCACTTGGGTTTTTTTAGGTGATCGCTGCCTATTTAGAATATCAATCCCTGGTGTTACTCTTTTAGCACTTGTTTGGCCTTTAGGTCTGGTTCACAGCAGGAGCCTCCGTTCCTCCTAGAGTTGCAGACATCTTGTTTCCTTTATTATTTCTTTTGAGAGCCTGCCACTGCCTGCCTAAAAATATTTTTATCTAACTCCGCTGCCTACAACAACCCAAACTGCCATGAGGGAAGCTGGGCGATGACCGCTCTGGCTTTTTCAGGCTGGAAGGGGTCGCAGTTGTTGACGGGCAGTCAGAGATATTCTCTAGAGGTTCTACCTAAAGGCCCTCAGTAGACACTAAGCATTTTTATCTTGGGTAGGCAGAATGGCTTTAAAGCTGGAGGAGGCAAAGCCAAAGAAACAAACATGAAGATTTTGTAAGTCCATTAGCAGATATCTACTGGGGCACATGAATTGCCAAACATATCAAAACACTGAGTACTTTTCTGGTTGACAAGTTGGGGCCACTGGCTGGGTAACTGATGGTAAAATCTGCATGAGCGTCTATTACAAGTTTAACAGGCCTTTTTTATGTTGGCTGTTAACATGGGGTTCCTCAGGCTGAGAGGAGAGGACCCATGACCCCTTTAATCTGAAACTTTCTCTGACTCTATCATGAATACTTTTTTTTCCCTTTGTAACAGCTTTGGACATTTTTGCTTGAAATATCCCTTTTGTCTGGATCCAGGGAAGCATAACTTTTTCTTGTTTCCTGACTGACCTTTGTTCCTGTAGGCTGCTAGTATCAACACTCTTATTGTTTTATCTATAATTTTATTTTGTATCCTTTTTATTATGAAACACCTCAACTCATGTAATTTATTCCTGTAAATTCTTTTTACTTCTGTACCTTGTGTAAGATACCTGGGCCCCACTGAGCAAGGTACAACTTTTTCATTATGAGGTTAGCCCTGCTCAAAGAATGTGAGGGCAACCTCCCCTGTAGTGGATTTCTTGACATAGGATTAGGCTGATAGAGGAAGCATTTTTGAGGGCAATCAGCCCTGTCCAAGGAACGTGAAGCTAGCTTCCCTTATAATGAGGCAGGAAACCCAGAGAAGACTCAGATCACCTGAGCTGTATGAGGTGGACAGGTAAGGTCTCACTATGTGTCTATAGACAAAATCTGGTAGAGCTCAATAAAAGGAATTTTAATCTAGCATACTTGTTATAGATTTTACCTGCACAATTATGTGGGTTTGGTGTCTTCTAAAAAAACAAATATTTTGCAATTACAGCATGTATAATCAAAGCACAAACATTTGAGCTAACAGGCAAATGTATAAAATTTTGAGGTTAGCAATCATAACCCACTAACTTTTAGACTCCTTTATTTATGGAGTCTGACAGTTTGCTGTAAGTCTCTCCAGCTATATTTATAATTATCTCTAAAATTCAAGAACATATGAAGACCAGATTAATATCTTATTTTTACTGTCATTACATTTAAGTAATTTAAGTATATAGGTTGGCATATTTTTCAAGTTACACCTGTGTTTACTATCAGCATGAAATACCTGATTTACATCAGAAATCAACCAGGGTAACTTAATACACTTATCATGAAATATATAGTATTTACTCAGGTTAAACCAATGTCTCATTTAGTATATTGGATATGTCTCCTATTGTAAGCAAGGGGCACCATAGAGGGACTTACCCTTTTAACACTATGGCTCTGAGTTTTATGTTTTAAACACAAGGCCTGGCTCTGTCTATAGGCCCAAAGCTATTTGACACTGTGTAGCTCATGTCTCTAGAACTTTTTACAGTGACAGGCTTTTATCTGTACATGAACAATGTATCTCAGTTACAGCTGATGCAAGATGATGATGACTGGAAGGTCAGCGTTGGAGAAGGACAAAGAGAGCTGTGCCGATGTCCAGCAAGAGGCTGGCTTGCTCCTTTAGTCATGATTACTCGGGGCTCCTCCATGGAGATGGCAGGTAGAGATAACAGTCCGGCCAGAGGGAGGAGGCAGGCCCAGGGCCCTCCAGTCCTACTGGACTACCTGGGAAGCTGAGTCTGACCTCCGGGGCCTCCACCTCAGAGTGTAGTCTCACTTCTAGTGAGACTTAGCAGTCAGGGCATGGCCTGTGGGCCTCTTAAAGCAGTCCCTCTTACAGTGGTCAGGCTTCTGCCCGCAGTAGCAGATCAACCTCATCAACAGATGAGCCTCATTGTCCTTGAGCTCTTCTTGGAGCCCAGAGAATCAGATTTAGGGTCTGTTTTGAGGCTGCAACAAAGGCAGCAATTTTTTATCTCTTTGCTTTTTCTCCCTGGTTTTCTCCCAGTTCTGATTATAGGACATTGTTTTCTTAGTGTCCTATAAAGTATCAAGTCAGTTGTCTGGAGCAAAGCTACCTTTGAGTAATGAACTTATCTATAAGAGTAATCTGTCCCTCTACTGAATAAGCATCTCAAGAAGTATGCTTGGCAGTTTTTATTTAAACATTTTAAGAAATCAGAGGGGTCTTTACCTTTTTTTTGTAAATACATGAAATTTAATATCTGAAGGCTTGGTTTTAGTGCTTTTTTAGAACTTTAAGAATGCATACTAGAAAATATTTTTTATTACAATCTCCTGCCTGGCTATTAGGCCTGCAGGGGTCTGACTGCTTGGATTCCAGTGGGAGCAGGTAGTTTCTGTTACAGCTAAACCAAGATAGGCTGGCTGTCTATCTTCTGGTTGTTTAAAATTAACAATATGGGGCCAGGGAAATGGCTCAGTGGAATAAACGCTTCCCTGGCAAGTGCAAGGGCCTGAGTTCAATCCCTGGTTCCACAAATAAATAAATAAATAAATAAATAAATAAATAAATAAATAAAATTAACAATATGACATTTATCTCCAAGTGAAATATCAGCTTGTAATGCTGTCTGCCTTTTCATAGAAGTGAAAGCTTGGTTTCAGATTAACATTACATCTTTTTAATCTAGTTTTTAAGTCTGAATAAATCTTCTAAAGATATCAATGTTCTTACCAGGGTCATTAAAAATTTTTTTAAATCTGACATATTTTAGGTCACAGGGAAAAGGCACAAAAACTCTGCAAGTTTTACACTGTCTTTTACTTCTTTAAAAGATAGTATCTTTGAAAAGCTTGCATAAACTCAGCTAAGGATGGGTGTAGCCTTGTAGAGGCTTGGATTACAGCAGTTTGAGAAGCCCACCCTTTTGAAATGCATAAATAGGGGAAACCTTACTTTCAGTAATGGCGGGCGAGGCTGTGGCTAAGGCTTTCTTATCCAAAGGTCCTTAAAGGTTAGGAAGCAGCAGCCTTGGGCACCTGAAAGGCCTGGTTCTCCTGTAGCCCACATCTACATTTTCAAACTAGAATGACTTTCTTAAGGCAAACAAAATCTGAATGTAAGACTACCGGTCTGGGGGTCAGGGAGTCTTACAGAAGGAAGTACAACCATTACATAAAAAGATTAATTTGAAGTGAGCACTTTTTAGGCTACCAAAGTCTCTTCTGGAGACAGACAGAACAGTAGGCTGGAGGATTTGGCCCCATACACTGAGCCAAGGCTCCAGAGACATGTGTTTTTTTGTGTGTTTGTTTTTAATCTAACCATCTAGGTAAGCAGTTTTAACAAGTGGACAAGATTTAAACTTGAAGCTCACAGGTGAGACTTATATTTATCATCTATCAATCAAGTGTTACAGGTTGTTACAATCACATTATTTTAAGGCTGACAAAATCTTTTTTAATCTTAGTGTGTAACACACAAATGTGAATTTTCCTTGACAGCAGCTGCAGAATGTAAACTATTGTAAGCTGCCTCAACCTAATTTCTGAAGGAGTGACTCATTAAGTTACTCTACTGAAAAGCTCAGGTAGAATTCCTAGTTTACTGGCAGAATGAGAAGGGAAAAGGTACAACAGGTCAGTAGAGACCTTTTGGTGGATAAGAACAATTAGTCGACCTAATGTCATTTAGCTGGCAAAGGAGTCACATGTTTCATAGGCACGTATATTTCCTAAGTCTGAACTCAATTTAAAAGTCTCATTTTTCAGAAATTTACATAAAATCCACTAGAAGGCTTACAAACATTATTTTTTTCTAGTGCTATTGTCTAAAGGCAAACAAGGAATATCAGTACATTTAGCAACTAGTTCAAATGCAACACAATCAAATACAAAAGTCATAAAATGTCCCATTACAGAAATATCATAACCTCATTTTAACTTAGATTTACCAACACATTTTGACCGAAATTTAACAACTGCATAATGAATTTATCTGTGTACCGGGTGGCAGGTGGAACAAGCTGGTTCTGAGGGTGATGGTCGGGGTCACAGCCGCTTCTTCTCAGTTGGAACTGCCAGTGTGATCATGTGGAATTGGCTGGTCATCCAGGGACAGCGTCCAGAACAGCAAATTTTGAGCCATTTCAGAGGTTCATGGACAAGATCAATCCAAGCCTAAATGTAAGGGACCTGGTCAGGGTGTCTGAGCTTTCTTTTTTTTTTTTTTTTTTTGTCTTTTTGAGGGTCTCACTATGCAGTTCAGGCTGGGCTTAAGCTCATTTTGTAGCTCAGGGTGGTCTCAAACTCACAACAGTCCTCCTACCTCAGCCTCCCGAGTGCTGGGATTATAGGCCTGCGCCACCACACCCGGCTTGTCTGGGCTTCCTGAAGATGACTCTCTGGACCAGTAAGAACTTACAGATGGCTCTGAGGTTCGAATGATAAAATTTGTAAGTTTTCTGAGACCACCCTGGGGCCAGAAAGGGGGAAGTGGCTTCCGGAAAACTCTGGTTCCTCAGATTGATCCCCATTAAAGGGGATCCCGGACGAGCCCCCAAATGTAACGGGTCGCTCAGAATAGGAACCAAATCAGCCAGATTGGAATTTGGAAAGCCATTTATTACTGAGCTCAGGACCCCCGGATCACCTTTCTCGCAGGAGAGGACCGAAAGGCCACATTGACATTTTTTTTAACAATATAAAGCTTTCCAATCCATGAATATATGTCTTTCCATATGTTTATAACTTAATTTCTTTCAGCTATGTTTTATAGTTTTCAATTAATTGATTTTCATTTATGCTTATTGTCAAATATTTTATTCTTGTTGATACTATTATAAGTGGAAGAGTTTTGTTTTATTTTGCAATTGTACATTCATAGTTACCACATGAAGGCATAAATTTTTGTGTGCAGATTTTTTATGCTTCACAACTTTTCTGACCTACATTGTTTAGCATTCCAAATGGATTTTCTATGGAACCTTTAGAATCTTTTACATATCAAATCATATTACCTGTAAACAGAGATTATTTTAATTTTTAATTTTTCCTCTCCAATTTGGATGTTTCTTCCTTATTTTTATTGCCTAATTACTCTGACAAGGATTTTTAATGCTATGCTAAATAAAAATGAAAGAGTAGGCATTCTTGCTTTGTTCCTGGATTTAGAAGTAAACCTAAAGTCATTTACCACTGAGCACAATGTTAGTTGTAGATCTTTTATTATGATTTTTATTAAATGAGATAGCTTCCATTTACCTCCAGGTTTTGTTTTCAGGGTTCCCATTTTTATGAAGAAAAGGTGCTAAATCATGTTAAACATTGTTTTGCTTAAATAATTGTGTTGTGTTTTACCCTTATCTTGTTAAAGTCATGTATTTTATTAGTTGAGCTTCATTTATTGAACCATCTTTCCATTCCATGAATAAAATCTCATAGTTGATAATCCCATTAATGTGCTGTTTAATCCAATTTGGTATCTTCTTCAAGTAAGTTCTCCTGTCTTTCTCTCTTTTCATCCTGCAACTTCCATGAGTTGACTGAACAGCTTGACAGTATTCCTTCCATGAGTCCCTTGACCTTCATTCACTTCCTCCACCCTATTTTCCTTTCATTCTTCTCAAACAATCATTGCCATTTTCCTGTCTTCAAGTTTAGTGAGTCTTCCTTCTTCCTGATTAAGTCTTCTGTTGAAATGTCCTGGAAGCATTTTTAGTTTAGTCATTTTGGATTCTTTTTTTTCCTCTTTCTCTTTCTCCTTGGAACATATTTACTCTGAGTCTACTGTGTTTTTATATTTTTAATTTTTTATCTTAATTTTTTATTTTAATAATTTTTGAGAAAGAAGTAGCAATGAGATAGTTTCAAAATAGATTAGTAGTACAGTTACAATAATTAATACATTGTATATTGTTGTCTTTATAGTAGTTATTCCTAGTACA
>PVKA01015153.1:0-15274 GCA_004027165.1 Ctenomys sociabilis
CTTGTACTTGAATTTTCTTTTGCCTCTTTTTGATGAGGTTGGCAAGAGGCTTATCAATTTTATTTAGTTTTTCAAAGAACCAGCTTTTTGTTTTGTGGATTCTTTGAACTGTTTTTTTCATCTCAATTGAGTTAATTTCTGCTCTAATCTTTATGATTTCTTCCCGTCTTTGTGCTCTGGGTTTTGTTTGCTCTTCTTTATCTAGTTGTCAAAGGTGCAACATTAAGGTGCTAATTTGTTCCCTTTCCATTTTCTTAATGAAATCTACATTGAAAAGTTTTTCAGGAGGTGGGACCCAGATCTTTTTATTTGTATATACCACCAAATTGCATAGTAAAGTTTACTGAACATATTAGACACAAAGGCATTGGGGATAAATAGCAAACCAAAACTTTAATATAGACTTTTCGAATGTTATCCACTTTCATTTTCTCTGTTTATTATCATTATTTTCATTATACAAATATATATCATGAAACAATTAGACTTATACATGAAATTTATCTGAATCAACCTCATAATCTCTTTTGCGGTCAACACAGTATATTTTACAGAAGGGTGCATGATACAGTTTCTACTGGAACTACAAATACATGTGCAAGACTTACCCATGCCCAAATTGCAAAAATTGTAACAAGGGCTCCTTACAGATTAACCGTCATGGAAGTGACTAAATAATGATAACGTGTTAAGTTAATGTTGGAGATATGTTAGTTTTTTATACCACCGAAGTCACTTTGTAGTCCACTTAAAAGGGTTGCACTGAGTAGAAGTAAATATGTCCAAAGGATAGAAATATTAGTCTATTTCATTACTTTCTGGTGAATAAAATAGTATATTTTTTCTTAAGGTGCTGTAGTTTGCTATAGTGTTTCTGGGCATTGCCACATATAAGAATGTTTTCAAGACAGCCTCATACCTTCAAGAAGATGTCTAGAACATGCACAAATATTTCCTGACTTGGAAAGTTGGCAGCCACTAGAAAAAACAAATACCCTACAAATGATCTTGCTTCTCTTTGCCTTTCACTCATGTTTTCCAGTTGTTGTAATAGGTTGATTAACTACCTTTAGTTTTATCAAATTTCAAAAGAGATTAATGGCCCAGAATTTTAAACTCTAAAAGTTTTAATATGTAAAATTTGCAGGTTCTCTACTATCTGATACACACACATATGCAAATGCATGCATACATTTATTTTGACCAGTATGCCTTGACTTGCTAGGTGCTTTTCTAGTTCCGTATCTAGAGAAGCATATGCTTGATTTGAATCTTTAAAGAACATATTGTGCTGAGAGAGTTATCCTCTCATCAACTGTGCTTAAGGCAGAAGTTGTAGACATGAATAGAAAAGGGAAACTTCATTGAGAAATGTAAAATGGAATGGTAATACTGGAAAGGTCTGTGTTTACTCCAGTAATTGATTTTTTCTTTACTAAATCCTTAGAAATATACAAACAGAAGTACATGACTGGTTATTTGATGGAAGTACGAAATTTTTTTTTGTTGGTACCTGATTCAAGCAATCTTACTAAAGTGGAAAATAGATGTTTTACCTTGCACACAAAATGCTATTAAAGACATCTCAGATAGCTCTCAATGCTTGGACTTAAGGGAGAGAAATTAAAGCTTCTCTCCTCAAAGCCATTCAGAAGGGATGTTCTGGCACAAGACCATTTAGATAAAACCCTCCATTCCTTGCATCGTTTTGGAACTAGCAGTGATATATGTTGATTGCAATATTTTCACTTTGGTCTTATCAAACTGCTCATTCTGAAAAACTATGAGGGCAAGAATAAGATTTAATATTTTCTGTAGAAACATTCTGCTACAACACATTTTCTTGACCAATTTTTTATTTTGTGGTTTTCTTCACTCAAATGTTGCATTTCAAGGCCTCAATGATTAGGTAGGAATGGAAGAAGTATGGCATGGGAATAAAATGAGAGAAATAGGAGACATTAGAGACTTCAGAACTGAGTTGCTATATTTGGAATTTGAAAACACAGATGATCTAGCTAAATTTAAATTCTGATAAACAACAAATAAGTAGAATAATTATGCCTCAAACTGGTATATTTATACCAATAATTATGTATTTATTGGAAATTGGAATTTTACTATGTGTTTTCTGCACTCTTATCTTCCACTTCACTCAGGTCATGGATTTACCTCCCTCTCACCCTGTATAAAGAAACAAGAGAGGGAAAACCTATCGCACTATAGTTGACATGTCATAGAATGCTGGATCAGCCTATCAATGAAGCTTCTCAAAGCAGGAAAGGAGGTGGTCTTATGTTCCTGTAATAGTTGCCATTCTTCCCTGCTTCTTGTAGACAATGTTTTGTTCTTTCAGATTTCCATATCAAAATTCTTCTGCTTGAAATTATTCAGTTCACTAAGTCCCAGTGAATACTTGCCTTACTGAGTGGCTGGGTCAAAGAAAGAAATTTGTCCTTTACAAGCCAAAGAGAGCATTTGCCTGCTCAGTTTCCTAGGGTAGAGAAAGGGAATCAAAATTACTACAGTTGTTTTTCTTTCTGCTTAAGGGGAAGGGCTATGAACTGGTACACTGACTGGTCGCTCATTAGGTTAATTGTACTTAATATGATTTTGAACACCTAGATGTAGCTGTAATAACTATAAACAAATAATGTAGACATTTTTATGAAAGCTGTTTTCTATTGAATGGACCAGGTTACCACTAGCATCAGTCTACAGATTGATCACAAAAAGACAAGTCATGCTATTTTGCACCCCATCAAATGTAGTCTATTTCCATGTGTTGTGTGTTAAGCCACCCACTTATTTATGTTATTTGGAAATTTACCATAAGGAAAGATGCACAGTGCATGGCTGGTCTGTGTATGGTATGAAATTAAGGTTGTGTACTAGCAGAATTGCTTTACATGTACTCATCTTATGCCTCTACTACTTATGTTAGCATTTTTTAGGAACTGTACTATTTTCTGTTTTTCCTTCACCAACAGTTTGCACCCTTTACAAAAATTATTATTGAACTTCTAATAATTTAAAAAAGCAACAACACTATACTTGAAAATTCCCCCTCAGGTGACATTTAGTTAGGCCCTTTCTGCAATTGCCAAAGAGGCTCAGTGGAGAGAGTAGTACGTCCATAGATACTGTCACACATTTCCCATCTCTCAAGTCACACAGTATGTGGTGGAGCTAGCTTTGAAACCCAATCTCTGCCTTGTAACTAAGTGATATAAAATTACTGAATTGCAAAATGCAAAAGGAAGCACCATTCTACATGACATATCAGTTTGTGACTTGAAAGATGGTTTTCACCTGGCTTCCAAGATTGTGTATGATGAGACTTTAGTGTACACAACTGTTCCAGTTTTAATAACATTGTTGCTTTTCCTCCAGCAACTCTCAAAGAAACTTTACAATGAAGATAAACTTACTCATTTGTTTTATTATCAATTGGCAAAGACAAATCATGTGATGTATCTTTTTTTATTTGCAGAACTGGGGATTGAACTCAGGCCCTTGGGCTTGCCAGGCAAGCACTTATTCTACTGAGCCATCTCCCTGGCCCCTACATGATGCATCTTATAAGAAATATTAGAAACTACATGACAAGCTAGCCATTCATGAAATGCTTGTTGTGGATGCTAAATATTTAAGACTAATTAAGTCAAATTTTCTCCTTGAGCATTAGCTTTAAAAAAGAAAAGTAAATGTTATATAAAACCTTTCATCAGCAAAGTGTCCATTCCATAATAGTAGGTTTCAGAACCAACCAGAACAAATACATTAAATATGCTGTTGCTATTGTACTGCAGAATTTCAGTATGGAAAGCTCTTCTCTCAAAAAGGTAGACAATAGACAAGACCAGGTAGATATCAGTTTAGATTTATGGCATGTATTCTCCATAGTTAGATTAACATTTATGTGAAAACTTACTTTGAACAGAGTTTGGAGTATAAAGTTTCTATCTGTAAAAATCATGTTATCCTTATCCCTCACTATGGGACAGGGGGAAGTAAGTGCTCTGGTGTTGTACATATCTGAATTTAACTCACAGATTGATTAGTGAGTGACAAGAGGATGGGTTCCCTAATGTCTGTAAAGCTCAGTCTTACAAAAATCATGGGGATGACAAAATATAGTATTATGTAATGAAGATGTTATTATCTCAAGAAAAAAAATGCAAAAAGTATTTCATTAATACTGGTAACAGTATATTATTACCATGGGATGAGAATTGATGGAAGAATGTGCTCATTAATAAAAACTTTAATTTTGATATTCACTGTTCTTACAGCTGAGGCAGAGAGAAAGAATCAAAGTACTGTACACTGAAAGAAAGAGATGGAAAGACACTCTAGATTGTATATAAATCGTAAATTTATAGATGAAAAAAGGAAATGAATTGGCTTCATGTCAAATAAGAAAAGTTATAAAGCCTCATCTTGCTATAGGCCTATAATTTTCCTTTTCTTTTTTATTCTGAACATGGAAGACTTTGTAGATACTAACAAATATGTTCATTTTCAGTTATCCATATCCTAAGTATCTTGGCTTTTATTAAGGAGATTAAGATAAAATATCTCATTTTTATTTCTCTTCTAGACTAGTTTGTGAATGATTAAAATGGGTATAATTCAGGTTAATTGTATGTCTATTCTTATTACACCAATGAAATTGTAATAGTTTTGGCATAAGAAATGATGATGCAGATGTAACCTTAGAATCCTGGGAATGACAACTATATATAAAGAATACTATTCAGTTTGCAGTAAAAAAAAATCTTCTTGGTGTTGATCAAAATGAAAAAGAAAAACAAATTTTATATCCTCTGCTGATATACCTTACATTCACTTTCCCTCAAAAAGTTTCTTGTTTTCATTGTGTATCTCCATTATTTACTCCTTTCTTTAGATACTACAATTCTCAGTGTGACTAAAAGCCTGGAGACTTACCAAAAGTTTTTGGTAGAATATGAGGATATAAAAACGAGAGGTTTTAGCTAACTTCCTACAGTTACTTTTCACCACACTTCTCTCCGTATACTTTTCATTATTATATAAATTTTTGGATAAATTGTCTCAGGCATTTCAGATGGTGATAAGCATTTGAAAACTTTGAAAAGAGTGTAATCCTGGGCCTCCTTGCTTTACAATGTCTTTCCCTTTACTTTTCCTTCCTTCCTTCCTTCCTTCCTTCCTTCCTTCCTTCCTTCCTTCCTTCCTTCCTTCCTTCCGTCTGTCCATCCGTCCGTCCATCCATCCTTCCGTATTCTTTATATACCCTGTAGAATATCAAGAAACTGCTGATTCTGTGTATGCATGGAGTAAGAAAGCAGTGAGGGAAGTAAATGAATAAGAGACTATATAGTAGATCTCAGTATTGAATTATTTACATGGTACTCCACAATTTGACATGAATTAAGGAATTATTGAGTTGAGAAGGACAGGAGAAGGGAGTACAGGAAAGATGTATCTACGTATGTAAGCAGGATAGTTTGTACAATTGTATTATGGGTTTCTGCTGACCCATAGAAAGGAGCAGTTGGTGCTTATTTGTTTTGTCTCCTTTTTTAAATTCTTTGATCTTTTTCTCTTAATTTTGTATATATTTTTACTTCCAATTTTGCATGCATATATCTGGTTATAGGAGCAACTAATTGGAAGACAACATCATGCAATACCTCAAATACTGTGAAATTCATATTATTTTATTTAGTACAATTTTGTATCATTTGTAATTTTTATGTTTTAATACTGCTTTTGTACTCTCTTTAAAAAATAATTTTTAAAAAAAAATCACAAAAAAGAAATTGTTTCAGCAATGCTGTGGCCCGAAGCAGCCTGAGGGAGCAGCCTGAGTTAGCAGCCTGAGCTCTCCTGAAGCAGAATGCTCTTATTTCTGTACACTGTCCTTATTCTTATTTCTGTATTTAAAAACTTGTTAAGTAAGGGTGCCCAGCAAAGTCTCCTGGAAGAATCCTTTGAACATTGAAATCTTCAAGACCCAATTAAAAATATTTTAATTAAGGAACAGTGATTAGTTGGTCTTCAGATTCTAGAAGTTATTTAAATTATGTACATGGGTTGAGAAGACAATGATTTGACTCAATACAGTGTAATTTAGAAGAAAGATTTTCTAAAAGAAAAATATTATAGGCCAGCTTGCCATATTTCTGACAATTACCATTGTATTAGAGTTATAGTTTTTGTAGGCTTCTTAGCAGAAATCGCCTGCTCATTCACATATTATAATTTAAAGACACTATTAACAGTGACTTAAACCATTGATTAATACTTTCCTGAATGAGATTAGTCCTCACCTTAATCTCGAAGGAAATCAACCACAAAGCAGTTAGATTATTTTTGATGATTATGGGAGAGTTGAGATTTTTACAACAAGGGGAATTGTTGAGAAGGGCAGAAAATCCAGTCCTAGCACGACGTAGGAGGACAGGAGCCCTAATGGGTAGGTGCAAAGAATGGGATGAGAGCAAAGTACATCATTATTATTGTCCCTGATGAAGGCATCCTGCTTCTGTCATTCTTCACAGGCTTAAGTTTCCCTGGCATTGTATGACCTGCCACTGACCCTGATTCATTTAAATGCAAAGCCAAAAGCAGAAAGGTTGGAAGAATTTAATCTTACAATTTAGGTAACACAGTATTAAACAGCTTATTGATTTGTCCCATTCAGAGAAGAGAAAACATACAAGCTGCATGTTCAAAGCAATAGTTTTGAGTTCATTTGTTAGTTCTAGGCAAACAGTTACACTGTGTTAAACTGATGGAGAAACAACTTGCTCAATTTTTTTGCAAATTCATGGGGACCAGTGAGATGGCTTAGTGGAATAAATGCTTCCCTGGCAAATTCATTTTCTTTATTCACCTGAACCTCATGCAGAGTTGTAAGGTTTTTCAGATTTCCCTTGGATAGAAGAACTAACCTTTTGGTCACATATTGTCTGACTCCAATATGCTACCAGCATTGAAGTGATGGAAAACAAAGATCTGGCTTAAAGACAGTGGAGAGAAGGTAGGGGACATGGTTATGAACATTGAACTGTTTTAAGTTAACTATGCACAGTGAAATCGTGAAATGGCTGGTCCTGGATGTTAAAAGTATTTTGGGACTTGGTTCACTGGTACCCAGGAATTCTATGATTTTTAAAACTCTTTCTAGATATCTCCAAAGCTTATACGTGCAGGTATGTTCAGAGTAGCATATAATTTTGGGTACTATATTTTTAAAAATGTGGTTTTGATTCAGCTGCTCTTTGATTGTACAGTTGCCGTTGGATCAAATAATTTAAGACTTGAACTTACTTGTTTTTTCACTTTGGCCATGTAAAGGAAAGATTAAAAGCACACATCAAATTTAAGCAGCAAGATTTATATGAAGCTAATTGCATGAATTTTATTTTTCACTTCTTCACTCCAAAACTAGAATGTATTCCCTATGGTAGCAGCATCTATGTTTTTAATCAAGGAAGTCAACTAAAGTGGCATAGTGTGAACCACTTTCTTTAGGGAAGCCCAAAAGCCAGTTCTAAAACCTTGCAGATAAATAAATTAGAATTAAAATTTAGTTGTTATAGATTCCAGGAAATCTCAAATTTCCCTCAAAACCCTAACAGCCATGGTGACAAAGGAAGGAACATGAGAGTCATTTAAAAAGATTTTGAATATTCCTATTACAGTACACCCTTGTGAACTTCAAATCTACAGCCCAGTAATGAAGTATTACATTTGGTGTGTCTTCTGCATTTTTCCACTTTCCATGTCTTGGGCATCATAGGGATGAGTCTTTGGTATTTTTAAAATGACATTTTAGTAGTGTTGATTCTAAATTTATATTTCTGCATGTTAATTATCTTAGTATGCAAATTTAGCTCCTGGTCCAGCAGCACCAATTTTGTTTACAAACTCATTAGAAATACAAAATCTTGAGCAACACATCAGAAATGCTGTACCATAACCTTCAACACCTAGGTAGGAATGCCATATGCAGTAGAGAAATAAGCAGTCCATGCTAACATATTAGAGTTTTGGGCATTCACCAAGTTGGAGAGCCACTTAATATATTTTTTAACTGTAGCCATCCTTGGGCATGCTCTTTATTACCCTATTGCACATACCAACTTCACTTAAAATCAGCTACTAACAAAACACATTATTGGAGTTTGATGGTGATTAAGCAATACTTATTCTTCCTATTGCCCCTCTCATGTATATGTATGTGCATGAGCATGTGTGCACCTTTTGAATATTCCAGGAAGAGGAAGTGAACTGAGTATTACCCTCCCACTGGGCAAATCCCAGGAAAGTGTAAAGCAGGCAAACATTTCTATGTCAGAATTAAAAATTTAAGCAGATTATATTCCTGATGAGGTTTATAGAACACATAGCTTTTAGTAGGCAATTTGAGACTCTGCTTCACAATAAAAACAAACTATAATCTATGTAAATACATCTTTGAGCATTGATAAAAGCAAATATCCTGATTTCCTTGCCCCAGCACTAAAGATCTCTAGCAGTTCAGAAACACATGTAGATATGGTTTTGATTATAGAATTAGTTACTTTTTCTTGCTTTGCATATGCATCCTATTAGGGAGTTGGAAACTTAGGCAATTGTTCCTTATATTTTAATACAAAGTTGAGTAGCTTTTGGAAGCTATATTCACAATGTTCTTACTTGGCATTTAGTAGTTTCATGCAATGTTTTAGAGTACTGTGACAACATTCTACAGTAAATTTTCCTGTAATGATGGGTCAGAATTTCCTGGTATTTCTTCAGAATTTTTTGCTAGGGAAATGTGGGTAAGACTTTGAAGAAGGATAGAAGTTGAATATGGTGATGCATGAAGCTGTAAAATACTTTGCATGGCACAATTTAAAGAATGACATGCTTTGGCCATGATTTATAGATTCTTAAAATTTTTCTACTAAACATATCAGTCTGTTATTATAGCCAACTTGATTAATCAGTTTAATAATAATAAAAACATTTTTCTAAACCGGGTTGGTTAAATTTAGTTTGGTTAACTTATGCTAGCTAATTATTTCACTGGTGACATAGCCTGATTTTACAGCTAATGTTGGATATATTTCTAATGAGGAACTTAAATGATATTATTAGTGAAAGCCACATAAATCTAAATTTATGTTTGGTTAATTGGATTCACATAAAACATAATCATCTGAGTCACAGAAAGGACAAAACATTTTATATTCTAGCATATCTCATTTATTTCTCCTTTAACCTATACCCAAATTGTCTCAGCCAACTTCCATTATTTTCTGGTATATAACACTTTTAAATGGACATTCAGGTAAGAAATGCAGTTTTACTTTCTCCAAGGTTATGTTTTACTACTTGCACAGGAACCTCCACTAGCATTATTTATTTTTATTATTATTTAAAACAAATAGAACCTAGATTTCCTTAGGAAGCTGTATAATATACTAGACATACTAGACAAAATGCAATCTTTTTGGACAAGAGGTTTGGAGTCACTCATGCGTGGGTTTTAAGATTAGCTCTATGAATTTCCCTGTGACAAGCAAATTACATTATTTTTTGTGGTTCTAGGGATCAAACTTAAGCCCTTGCTCTTGCCAGGCAAGATCTTATGTCTGGCCTGACAAGCAAATTACAAAACCACTTTGAGAAACAGGTTTACTCATCTATAAAATTAAAGATCATTATGTTTTACTCAAGAAATGGCCCTCTTGTTTATTAAGGAGGTCTCAGTAAATATTAGTTGCCATTTTTCATGGCAAGAAGCTGACTTTACACTTGGGAATCTTACAGTAGTTAAGCATAAAAGCAAGGCAGAAGACATCACAGTCCCTGGCTTGAAATTATAGTACAAAGCTACTGTGATAAAATCAGCATGGTAGTCACAAAACAAATAAAACTGAGGACAACTGGATTAGAAGATGCAGACACAACTACAAACACGCTCAGTTACCTTATCTTTGATTAAAATAATGAATACACTTATTGATTAATAATTAAATCAATACATTTCTTAGTTATGGTCATGGTGAAAACTTCTATAATCTTCTAGTGTCTTGAAATGTATAGTCCATCACTGCTATCTACTTTCACCATACTGTACAAAATCACCCCACATTTTCTTCTATTCTATGTGTAACAGTGTTCAGTGGTCAACATTACCTCTACTGCCCAATCCTACTCTACACAGGCCTCTGGTAACCATTATTCTACTCTTACTGTCTGTGTATTCTCTGTCTTATTAAAATGATACATTTTTTTTTCCTCAATTTAGGAAACAATAAGCATCATTAAGATTAGAAGTACAGAACTTTGGAAAAAGAGATAAAAATTAGAATTGGGATACAAAAGGAAACTATAATTGAACAATGGAAATATGCAGAAGTAACTGTAATACCATACATACTGTAAGAGATATGCAGAGTTGGTTTGTGAGAGTGAAGGAGTTTCTAGAAGAGAAAGTCGGTATTTTTAGAATACATAATTTATTGTTTCAAGTGATTGTGTCCTGAATGTTGACTATCATCTAACAAAACAAAAGAGTAATAAAAATTATTGACAGTACAAACCTATGCACATTCGTGCTTGATTTTGGAGACAGCAGTATTTTAAAATTTTCTTCCAATTCTGCCAGAAAAAAACAACATGACCCACTAAACCACTCTAGATGACATAGTTTTATGAAAAATGAAATATGTAATGAATATAATAACACAAAGCCTGATTCTTAATAGCATTGCAGTATATATTTTGTTAAGGAGAAAAACTAAATATATTAAGAATCATGAATAAGTTTTCACTCTACAGTTATTATTCAGTCAACAATAGCTGGTTTTCCTCTGAGCTATTTAATCCATGAGAATATATTTACATTTATTGGCTACACTCAGAGATTTTGGGCCCATAACATTTTCATTGCTTCTATGAGTCTGTCCTGTAGGCAACCCTCCTTTGGTTAAAATACATTTATTTTGGCAGTTTTACCAAAACCTCAAGTCTTAAAACTATATCTGAATGAGTTATGTAGGTACAGTAATAGTTACAACATATTTAAAAGTCATGAAATTTATCACAAAGGTCTGCTAAGGAAGAGACAGGCATATAAAATTGAACTCTCCCTATACTCCTTGTCTTTAAAGAAAATTTAAACTGTGAGGTTTAGTTATTGTTCACTTTTGGCCTTTTTCAATGATAGGTAAATAATCTGTAATCAAGTAATATTAATATTCTGAAAATGCTTTCATAAAAACTCAATTTAATCCATGAAAGTTAGTACACATATAAATAAGATGCTCATCTTTTAGACATATAACTATATTTGAAGGTTACAGAATTGCATTTCTATTTTCTGTATTCATTTTGCTTGTAGGCTATTATAGTTTTGTTAACGGGAGGAACACAATATAATAGATTAAGGATACCATTGTCGTAGGTCCACTGACAACTTTCATGATACAGTTGGTGGGAAAACCCAAGTGTCTTTAATTTTTGTACTAGTAATTGAACTCAGGACCTTGCACTTGCCAGGCAGGCACCCCGGAGCTATATCCCCAGGGGATCACTGACTACTTACAAACAGAATACAAACATCAGGACCACTTACAGAGGTGATTAATTTCCCTTTTGTTTCTGTAATTTAATTTTGATTTTACAGTGAGAAAATTGTACCTTATATTTTGGTTTTATTTTTTGGCAGAACCGGGGATTGAACTCAGGCCCTTGGGCTTGCCAGAGAAGTGCTTATTATTCCACTGAGCCATCTCCCCAGTCCCTAAAACAGAGGCAGACTATTTTTTTTTTTTGGTGGAACCAGAGATTGAACTCAGGCCCTTGGCTTGCCAGGGAAGCACTTATTTCACTGAGCCATCTCCTTAGCCTTATAGAGGTGAAACGGCTTGATTTTCTTAACACATAGCAGTATACCAACTTTTAACTATTCATATGTATGGCTGTTTTACATAAGTGCTAAATTAGATTTGATAATTGAGTGTGTTGTTAAGGGTCAAAGAATTTGTATCAGTAAAATGTAGTAAATAAAGAGTTAAAACTTGTTATCAGGAGTCAGAGTTTCTGAATTTGTCTCCTGGCTCTGCTACTTAATTACCTATATGATCTTTATTATGTGACTTCTCAATTTGCTCATTGTAAAATAGATATAATTATACCATTTTGAATACTGGAATTTTGAGGCTTAAATGAATATCTATCTATCTATCATCTATCTATCGAACTATGAGATATTTAAATGGAATCTGTCATGTTACAAACTTTAAATAGATATAATTAATATTTGTTCTAGAAAGATTTTGAGAAAAACTAAAATATTAAAAAGATTTAAATTCATTTTTAAGAAATTTTATTTTCTTTGTTCTAACTCCTAAGAAAATAGTTGTTTTTCTTTTTTTCAGAATGGGGGATTGACTCAGGCCCTTGCGCTTGCCAGGGAAGTGCTTTTTCTACTGAGCAGTCTCCACAGCCCCAGAAAACAGTATTTTATATTTCAAAGAGAGTAAAAATTAGAAATAAAGCAGAACTATCACAAATGATAAGGATTTTGACATAACAAAGTAATATGAATTTCACAGTATTTGTTTAATACAGTGTTGTCTTTTAACCAGTTATTCATATTACCATATGTATGCATATAAAACTGAAGAAGAAAGAAAAAAGAAATTAAGAAGAAATTAAGAAGATAAAATGTCAGCACTTGGCAAAGCACAAGTTCCTGAGTTCAATACCAGTTCCGGAAAAAAAAAGATTAAAAAGTACAAAGAATTGGAAAAAAGGGAGATGAAACAAATTAAAGCATCAATGGCTTTTTCTCAAAGCATCCTGCTTACATACATAGATATATCTCTTTCTCCACTCCCTCTCCTGTCCTTCTCAACTCAGTAAATTTTCTTTTGAATAAATTCATTCCTTTTTACCAGTGTCTATTCTACCTTTCAGATTTCCTTTTTCTCTTTCAGGTCCTAGCACTGAGACTATGATGTTTGCACAAGCAGGTGTGATTTACTTCACTTAAGACTATTTTCTCTAGTTGCATCCAGTTACTGAAAAAAGGTGGAAATTTATTCCGTTTTATAACTGAATAATATTCCATTGTGTAAAAGTACCACATCTTCCTTACTGATTCTTTAGTTGATGGGCATTCCAGGTTGTTTCCAGGATTTAGCTATAACAAATTGTGCTGCTATAAATATGGGTGCATATATATGGCTGCTGTATGAGGTTTTCAGTTCTTCTGGAAAACTACCCAGGAGGGGAATAGCTGGCTTAAATAGGATCTCCAATCCTAGCTTTGTAAGGAATTTCCACACAGATTTCCGTAAGGGCTGGACTAGTTAGTGCTCCCAGCAGCAGTGGAGAAGGGTTCTTTTCTCTCCACAACCCCTCTAGCATTTGCTTTTGGCTGACTTCTTGATGTTAGCCATTCTTTTGGGGTGAGATAGAATCTCAGTGTTGTTTTCATTTGCATTTCTCAAATAACGAATGATGTTGAAGATTTCTTCATAAATTTACTTGCTATTTGTATTTATTCCTCTGAGAAGTGTATATAGTTCTCAAATGCCTATTTTTGGGGTGGATCTTTGAATTTGATAAAACGCATTTGTCAGGGTAACAGTTGGCCAGCTTTTCCCAGCTTGTTGGTTTTCTTTTTATTCTGTTAAGAGATTTGCTTTGAAGTGCAGAACTTTTCAAAAAGTTGAGATACCAGTTGTTGATTCTTTGGAATAATTCCTGTGCACTTTGTCTTTTGTTCATGGTCTCTACCTACCCCTTTGTCTTAAGATTTCAGCCTACATTTTCCTTCAGATGATTTTCTGTTTCTGTTTTATCACTGATTCCTTTTGACTGTAATTTTGTGCATAGTGATAGGCATGTGTCTAGTTTTAGCCTTAGGCATGTGGAAAACCAGTTTTTCCAGCACCATTTCCTAAAGAGGCTGTTTTTCTTCCAGTGAGCATGATTGGCTGCTTTATCAAAGATAAGGTGGCTGAGTGTCTTTCCAGTTGTGTCTGTATCTTCTAATCTGTTCTACGAATCCTCAGGTCTGTCTCTATGCCAGTAGCATGCTGATTTTATTACCGTTCCTTTATGGTATAATTTCACTCAAGAACTGTGATACCTCCTGCCTTTCCTTTGTTTTCCAGGATTGCATTTGATATTCTGGGTCTCTTCTGGTTCCAAAATAATTTGAGGAAATTCTTCTCTATCTCTGTGTGGTATAGTAATGCTATTTTAGTTGGGATTGCATCGAATCTGTATCACAGTTTTGGTAGTATGAACATTTTTACAATGTTGTTTTTTTCTATCCAGAAGCATGGAATATTTTCCCCATTTTCTCAAATCCTCTTCAGTCTGTTTTCTCAGAATACCACAATTTTTACTGTCTAAATATTTTATGTCCCTTGTGAGATCAATTCCTACATGTTTCATCTTTCTGGATGTTATTGTAGAAGATGTGATTTCCCCAATTTATCTTTCAGTGTTTTCATTCTTTTTATTAAAAAATGCTATAGGTTTTTGGTGCTGACTTTGTATACTGCTACATTGCTGAATCTGGTGATTAAATCACCAAGACTCTTGATGGAGTATTTGGGCTCTTTTATGTAGCATACCATGTCATCTACAAGTAATGATAATTTTACTTTTCCAATCATTATTTTTTCTATTTCTATCTGTTGTTTAATTGCTCTGGTTAATGTTTCCAGAACTATATTGAATTAGAGTAGACACAGCAGACATTCTTGTCTTGTTCCTGATTTTAAAGTGAAGGTCTGCAGTTTTTTCCCATCTAGTATGATGTTGCCTGTTGGTTTCCCATAGATAGCTTTTATCAGGTTGAGACATCCAGTATCTATCCTCATTCTCTGTAAGGTTTTTGTCCTTAATGAGTGTTGGACTTTGTCAAAAGCTTTTTCGGCATCTTTTGAGGTGTTCATGTGTTTTTGTTCTTGGTCCTATTAATGTTCTGTGCTACATTTATGGATTTGTGTATGTTGAACCATCCCTGCATTCCTGTGGAATGAATTCCACTTGATCATGATGCATAATCTTCTGGATGACTTGATGCATTCTGTTTATTATTATTTTATTAAGGATTTTTGCATTTATATGCATTGGAGAGGTTGGCCTGTAGTTCCTTTTTAAGTTTGATCTTTCTCTGGTTTTGCAGAGTAATGTTTGCCTCCAGAATGAGTTTGGGAGACTTGCTTCCATTTTACTTTCATTAAAGATTTTGAGAAAAGTT
>PVKA01015153.1:15374-50828 GCA_004027165.1 Ctenomys sociabilis
TTTTTTTTTTTTTTTTTTTTTTTTTTTTTTTTTTTTTTTTTTTTTTTTTTTTTTTTTTTTTTTTTTTTTTTTTTTTTTTTTTTTTTTTTTTTTTTTTTGGTTACATTTTCAATTTTATTTCTGGTTACTGGGTTATTCAGAGTTCATACATCTTCTTTACTCAGATTTGGCATTTCACACGTATATAGGAAAATGTCCAGTTACCTTGTGTTTTCTATTGCTTGAGAATAAAGATTTTGGGAGTAGGTATTGATAAACTTCTGAATTTATCTAAGGTCTGTAGTGATTTCTACCTTTTAATTTTTTACTGCATGAGTTTGGGGATTTTCTTTCCTTTTTTGATCTGATTGGCTAGGGGTTTTATCAAATTTATTTGTTTTTTAAAAGAACCAACTCTTTGATTCATTTATTCTCTGTATTGTTTTATTCAGCTCCAATGCATTCATTTCTTGCTCTAATTTTTATGATTTCTTGCCTTCTTTGGGTTTTGCACTTGAATTGCTCTTCTCTTTTCTAGGAGCTTGAGGTATAATGTAACATGATTTGGGCTTGTTTTGTTTTCCTAATGTAAGAATTTATCCCACAGGTTTCATTGTCTCAGTAAGTTATATCTGCATTTTTGTTCAATTGTAAATATTTTTAAATTTGTTCTTTAATTTCATCTGTGACCCATTGGGTGTTTAGGAGGTTATTTAATTTACATTTGATTATGTAATTTATTTTTACAATCATTTCCAGTTTTATGGCACTGTGATCAGATAGTACGCATGGGATAATTTCAGTTTCTTTGCATTTACTTGAGAGTGCTCTATTTGCCAGTATGTGATCTGTTTTAGAGAATGTCCCATTTGCAGTTGAGAAGAATGTGTATTATGTCGTTGCTGGGAGAAACACTCTGTAAAAGTTTACCAAATCTATTTCTTCACAACTTTGGTTTAGTTCTATTATTTCTTTGCTAATTTTTTGCCTAGTAGATCGATCTCTTTGTGATAGTGGAATGTTAAACACTCACATTACTTTTGTATTGTTGTCCACTTGATTTTTTCATGTCTGTCAAAATTTGTCTTATGTAGAATGGTGCTCCTACATTGGGTGCATAAATAATTTATTATTATCTCGTCCTCCTGCAGTTTTCCCTCCACATGTCTCTTCTGACCTTCTTTGTCTTTTAATAATTTTTGAAGTTGAAATTTTCAGCAGCCAGGATAGCTACTCATGTTTTTTTCTGATTTCCTGTGGCATGGAGGATTTTTTTCCACCCTCTAAGCTTTAGTCTGTGAATTTTTTGTAATTAAATGTGTTTCTTTTATGCAGGATATTGTTGGATTTTGTTTCTTAATCCACTCTGCTAATCTGTTTCTTTTGACTAGCAAATTGAGGTCATTTACATTGATGTTTATAACTGATAAATATTGGTTTATTTTTGTCATGTTATTTTCCTTTTTCAGGTTCTGTACTTTTTCATTCTTGCTAATTACTTGGTGTTTGGTGGTTCATTTCTGTTGTTCTTGAAACTGTGATCATTCTTTTTCTAGAATATTTGCTAGCATATTTGTGGGGTTGCTTTGAAGGTCATGAATTTCCTCAATTGTTCTTTGTCATGGAAAGATCTTATTTTGCCATTGAATTTGATGGATAATTTTTCAGGATACAACAGTTTGGGTTGGAAGTTATTTTTTTCTTTCAGGACCTGAAATACTTCACTCCAAGCTCTTCTTGATTTGGTGCTCTGTGTTGAGAAATCTGCCATGATTCTGATGGGCTTTCCATTGTAGGTGATCTGTTTTTTTTTTCTCTAGCAGCTTTCAGTATTCTGTTCTCTTGCTGAATTTCTGAGATCTTGATTATTGTGTGTCTAAGTGTAGATTTATTGTGACTATGGCTGTATGGAGTTCTGTATGCCTTGTTTATCTGTATGTCAGGTTCTTATGTTTGGAAAATGTTCTGTGTGTACATACACAGGCACTAAAGTCTACCACAGATATAAACTCTATTATAAATTTATGAGATCACTATTATATATGTGGTCTGGCATTGGAAAAAGTATTTTTATGTGATGCATGTGCATATTTAAAAACTGTCTTGGCATTCATAACAATCTTGATTAAGTAAGCCCAACCAAAAACAGAGTTAATTGAGTGGGTGTTTTGTTATGTAAATAGTTTCAGGAGTGATTAGTAATCTAAAAAAAACCAACATCCAAATATTTGTAGGTATTTGCAGTGTTTCAACAACCTTTCTTGATAATCAGTAGTCCACACTGACTCTGAAAATATGCATGAATAAACAAAATTCACTGTCATCTCCCATCCACATCTGATGCTTTCTTCCCTCTTTTCTCTTCATTTGTCCAATCCCTTAAAGATTTTATTTGTTTCATTGCCCCATCCCTCACTTGGTTCATTTCTGTAACCACAAGAAATTTATTTACCTAAGGAAGCTGGCCAATATATTTTCTTTTCTCTCCTTAATGAGGCAGAAAGTGATGAACACAAAGGTATTTCTTGGTTGCCTCTCAGTTAAACTAAATGTTTATTTACTTTTATTTTTAGTTATTTATTTTTAAAGACAGTACAAATTAGAGTTAAAATAAAAAAGTAAAATTGACACAGAATTTCATTTAACAAAGTAATATGAATTTCACAGTATTTATTTTAATGCATAGTTATGTGTTCCAGTTATACATATTACCAGATATATGCATGTGAAATTGAAGAAGAAAAAGAAGTATAAGAAACTAAGAAGGAAAAAGTACAAACAATTGAAAGAAGAGGTGAGATAAAGTATTAACTGCTTCTTTCCATAGACCAGCAGAAATGTACATTACAGTTGTCCAAACCATCACGCTCACATACATAGATAAATCTCTTTTCCCCACTTGATCTCTTGTCCTCCTCAAGTCAGTAACGCTTTCCTTTTGAACAAGTTCATTCCCTTTTTCCAGTATCTGTTGTACTCAGATTCCATTTTTTCTCATTCAGATTCTCACACTAAGGAAACAATACAATGTTTGCACATGTGGATATGATTTATTTCACTTAAGTATTAAACTAAATATTTAGTGAAACAAATTTAACTGTTAAATTTGTTATCCAGAATTGTCAATAACAAATGAGTCTCAGGATTTTTCTTCAGTAATAAGGCTGTTCTAATCATGATTGAAGTGGTGATTTCATAACTAAATGTGTTTGTTAAAACTCTTTGAAATGTAATCTGAAATGGGGAAATTTTACTAATGAAAATTATACCTCAGAAAACCTAATCAAAGAAATTTGCAATACTCTAGGGCCAGAGAAATAGCTCAGCGGGTTAAAGCATCTACAAGCAGACTCAGGTGTCAGAGGTTCCATCCCTGAGCCTGCCATGCAGCCCCGCCCCTGGGTTGCATTAACACTGCAATTGAGATTAGGTGTGTGGTGGCACATGCCTGTAAACCCAGCTCTTGGGAGGCTCTAAACAGGTGGATCAGTAGGAGTCCGATCTAGTACTGAGACCCTGAACACCCTGTATACCCTTCCTTAAAATACCAAAAAAAAAAAAAAAAAGAAAGAAAAAAATTCACAATACTCTTCTTTAATATTAGAGAGAGACTTAAAAGATATGTGGATGGATGGATGAAGATATAGAGATACGTGCTAAAAACATAAAATTCTGAAGCCAAATTTAGTGATGTGCAACTGTATTCCCAGTTTGGGAAACTAAGGTAGGAGGATCATTTGATCCCAGGAATTTTAGTCTAGCCTGGGCAATGTAGCAGGAAGCTGTCTCAAACCAACCAACCAAACAAACAAATAACTCTGTACTTATCTAAAATAATTCAGACTGAGGGACTATAGGCAATATTTCAGCCTTAACTACACCATTGACAATACAACCTCTGCCAAGCAAAAACAGTTTGTTTCTCCCTCTATAAACTGAAGAGGTTAGACTCTAATCTCATTAAGCACAACAATTTTCTATTGATATGACCAAGTTCTGCAAGAGTATGGCAGTCGTGCATGTGGATATTTGCTTTAGTGTCAGAAAGTAAATCATGTATTCTGAAACAGGTGGAATGGATAATGTCATGTGAAATTTGAGAAACATATGTTCTCTTATAGTAGTGTGTAGGTCAAGATGGAGCCACCTGGGTTGAAGTACTATATCTGGTTGCTGAAATCGGAATCTAATTGACCCAAGACTTTTTGGCCAGTTCAAAAAAATATCTTTATCAGCTATAGTTTTTAGAATTGTTTTCCTTTCAACTTCTAGGGAAGTTATTTTGGCACTATAAGAAGAGAAAAAGTAAAGAATGAAAACTAAGTTGTCCACATAAGAGGATTATGTTCAAAGGAATATAAATAAATAGTACAGTTTGAATCAAAATATTTACTGGCTTGCTTTCTTTTAATTACTTGTTCAAATAATTAGATAAAGCAATAGGTCTGTATTATTGACTACAACATAGAATGTGAAAGAGTAACTCATTTAGCAATACTGTATGTACTATATAATATAACATGATCATGTTTTGGAGAACAGAGTTTTCATTTACAAGCTTAGACAAATATATACAGAATACATTGATAAAATGATGGTCTCAAGGAAGAAATAATGGTAAGATCCAAGGTAAACCATGTTCTCAGGTTGACCTAGAACTCCTCATTATATAAAGAAGATCTGTGTATGAACTCTTCCAGATAGGGTTCTCCCATGATAAATTGGAACACTCTTATATAAGTGATTTTTCAAAGCATACAGTGAGTGTCAGCATAATTGTAGTTACTCATGATCTAACAAGAGTGTGGTTAATATAACAAGTGTCTTAAATGTAGAGAAGAGCAACATTTGCAGACTATCATAAACACTAGTGTGTGTTCTTCAACAGGATGCATAAAAACTTTGATTTTATTGTATGATATTAAGGGGATGCAAAAAGAATTAAGATGCATCATGCAAATATACCCACACCCTCAATAAATGTATAATCTGTTATTTACCACACACATATAACATACATTATTAGCTTTATCAGTATATATAATATATATTTTTACTGCAGTTGCAAAAGCTTAGTTTAATACTTTTCTACTATAGTATATATACTATATATATATATATATATATATATATATATATATATATATATTGTATATTTATTAGTGAATGTTTGAAATACAAGATGGACACATTCACTGTGGGTAGTTGGTGTCAACATTGTCTTCCTTTTATAAAATGAAGGAATCATAAATAATGATTTCTGACTGATTAGCCTAAGAAACTGCAAAGAGGAAAAGAAAAAGCCAATAATTATCCTAAACAAATTAAATCTAATCATAAGACAGTTCAAACCACAAGAATATTAGGGACATCATCACCTATCTCCAAAATACAAAAGTAAGTGTTGAAATCTCTGAAGTTCTTTCTTCCTTACAGATTTCCTCTGGATGCAGTTTTCCACATACTTTTTTTCAAAGAATAGGAACTCATGACAGAATGTTTGCATACAAGTATGTGGAACATTTGATGTGCAAAAAAGCTGGATATATAAAATGATGACATTGAAATGGGTGTATTTTTTGCTTTAATATTTTTTAATGTAAGCTGCTAGGGGTTTTATTCAATTTTTTCTTTGTCCTTAATACATAATTCCAGTTAAGTGGAGAATTGGTACATGTACATAACACATCTTAACTTTTTTATCTACTTTCCTTTTTCTTTTGTCCTTCCATCTCTTGTTCCCTTCCTGATTTGCAAGGTTATCTTCCTATTTTTTATCATCTTATCTTTAATTTTTCTCTGTATGTATACTTTGTGCTTATCATACAAGAGAAACCATCTCTTATTTAAGTTTGTGAGCCCTATTTATTTCATCAAACATTATAGTGAATATAATTATTGACAGATGTTAAAACCAGAATGGAGAAGTTTGTGCTTACTGTGAGCCCTTAATGCTTTTGAGCAAGATGATTGAATTGGTTTGCAGTGGGAAGTACATTTGTGGTGCAGAAGTCCTGTGTAGTGCCCATAAAAAGCATATTTTGTTCTGAAACACTCCCTATGGTGATTGATCTATTTTAGAATTAATATTTTAGTCACTAAAAAGAAAGTAGAGGGCCAGGTGTGGTGACACTCACCTATAATCACAGCACATGGGAGGCTGAAGCAGGAGGATAGTTCTGAGTTTGAGACCAGCCTGTGCTACAAAGTGAGCTCAAGACCAGCCTGAAATGCCTAGCAACAACCTGTCTCAAAAAAAAAAAAAAAAAGAAGAAAGAAAGTAAAGAGGTTAAATTCCACTGGTCTTTCAGGACAGGACTGTGAAAACAAAAATCAATATTGTGATGGAAAAAGAATAATAGTGAATATATGGGCTAGTATGGTACATGATTTTCATTAAACCTCAGTACAGGCCTTTGCAGCACATTGATTACACTTCCTAAGAAGAAAAAAGCCTGTAAAGATACTAGGAATTCTTTTAAGGATGCCAAAGTTGTGAAAGTAAAGAAGTTGTGCTACATATCTAAATTTTACGGAGATCCTAAGTAAACTTCACAGGTGTGCGGGAAGATGGAACAACAATATAAACTTCCAGCTCTATACCTTTCTCATTCCCCTAAAATTAATTGATCCCTGATGCTGTAAAATTCAGTTAAATTAATTAAAGCTCATGTCACTACTCTTTTTTTTTTCACACAAGCAGAATGAGTCTTTTGCAGCCACTCCTCCCTTCTCTTGTTTCCCATTTTTCTCTCTGTGTCCCTTCCT
Organism: Ctenomys sociabilis; assembly: GCA_004027165.1. NCBI lineage: Eukaryota > Metazoa > Chordata > Mammalia > Rodentia > Ctenomyidae > Ctenomys > Ctenomys sociabilis. The sequence continues at coordinate 22,122 of PVKA01015153.1, forward strand.
TTACAGTAGTTAGGAGAAGAAGGCAGCATTTAGGTTATCAGCGCATCTTCTATCACACAGTCAGATGCATAGAACTACACCTATGCCTTCCTATGTAACTTTCTATATTTTCCTATAGGATTCTCTGGAAGATGTTTGCCACTTCAATATTTTGTACAATGTTTGTCAACAACCACTCATGATAGAAATCCTGGAGTAGGTGTGGAAAGACCTTAAATCAATATGAAAAACTTGCCAAAGGTGAAAATGATATTAAATGGGGAGAATCTAATTTTTTTTTCTTGTAGAATTAGGAGAAAACAATGATGCCCACTATCACCAGTTCTGTTCAATGTAATATTCAAAACTTTAGCCAGAGAAATTAGACAAGAGATAGAAATTTAAAAAGTTGTATAGGAAAGGAAAAAATTGAATTATCATTATTCAAAGGTGACACAACTCTCTACAAAAAACATAAATTCTACCAAAAGACTTCTAGAGCGACTGGGCATGGTGGTGTGTGACTCTAATCCCAGGACATGGGAGACTGAAAATTGGAGGATGCCTACAAGACCAGTCTGTGTAGTGAGACCCTATAGACCCTGTACTAAATACATAAAAAAGGCTTCTAGAATTAATATTTAAATTCAGCAAAATAGCAAGTGACATAATCATCACACAAAAATCAAGAGGGTTTCTGCACAGAAATAATGAAATCACTGAGAAAGAAATTAGGGAAACAGCACCTTTCACATGAACACCGAGAATATTTAGGAATTAACACAATCAAGGAAGTACACGACCTCTACAATGAAAGCTACAGAACTCTGAGAAAGGAGCTAGATGAGGACATCAGAAAATTGAGATATATTATCTATGTTGCTGGAGAAGCAGAGCCAATATTGTCAAAATGACCATATTTCCAAACTTGTGGTGGAGTTAGTGCATTTCAGTCAAAATGCCAACAGAATTATTCACAGCAATGGAAAAAATAATCTTAAAATTTATATACAACCAGAATAACAAAAGCAATACTGGATAGCAAGAGCAAAGCAGTATCACAACTCTGAATGTAAACTTATATTACCTTTGAAGAACTTTTCATGCCCATATCTTGTACTGTGAGTACAAGATATGTATACTGAGAATAACAATGTACCATGTATTAACTATTTTTTATTTTCCTATTATTTTGTTTTGAAATTTTGCTTATTTTTTCCAAAATAAGTATGGTACAAGCAGACATGAGCATTAATGGAAGAGTGCAACACCCAGGACCAACCTCAGGCACATTGAACTATTTGACTTCTGACATATGCTGAAGGAAAGAGCCTTTTTATGAAATGGTGCTGAGGCAACTGGCTACACATATGAAGAGGATTGAACCTGAATGCATATCACTCAGCATTTAATAAAATCAAATCAAAATGAATGAAAGATCTAGGTACTGAAAGAGAAAAACTTAACCTGCTGGAAGGCAGAATAGGTAAAATTCTTGAAGTCACAGGCATAGTAGACAAGAATTCTCTGTAGAAAACTTATGTTGTGCAAGAAATAACACCAAGAGTCAATAAATACAACAGTCAAACCACTATTATGGACTACTGGACTATATTGGAATATTTTGCTGAATTCGTGCATCAACAATATTTAAATGACAATGGAATATCATTCTCTGACAAAACTAAAGGGATACAAATGAACAACCATTTCATATCTGTATATTCAAAACAGGATAGATATACAGCTACTTTCTCTTAAGTCAATGAGAAGATTTGCACTAGTAGTGTTTGGATAGGATATCCTGTCTGCATCTTGTACTGTGAATAACCACTAAGAAGACAACAATATGCAATGATTTATTATTAAAACTGGCCTAATAATCGGTTTTGAAACTGTCTCATTACTCAATAAAATTATTTAAAGAAAAAGTCAATAAATATAATTATATGGGGTTTAAAATCTTTTGCATAACAAAGGAAACAACCAGTGGAGGGAAGATGTTTTGGCATCTGCATCTCACAGGACAAATATCTAGAGTGATCTAAGAACAAGACCCCTAAATAAATACCTAATCCAAAAATCAAATAAAATGAATAGACCCTTAACAGCAGAAGAAATACAAATGGCCCATAAACACATGAAAAAATATTCAACATCATTGGTTCTTAGAAAAATGCAAATTAAACTACCACATACTTTCTTACTACTGAGAGTAGGCAAGCATCAAGATATCAAGTAATAATAAGTGATGATTCCACTCTAGGTGGGAATGTAAATTAATACAACTATTATGGAAAACATATGGATGTACCTAAAAATAGAAATTCTATTTAGTTCAGCTATTGCCATACTAAATGTCCTCTCAAAAAGAGATAAAGACATTATCTTACCAATTGTCTTGACAGTACAATTCATAACAGCCAGATTTTGGAAGCAGCCTATATGTCCATCAGCAAAAGAATAGACAAAAAAGGGATATCTATATGTAGTGGAGTACTGCTCTGCTATAAATAAGTATAAATTTGAAACAATTTTAGAAAAATGGATATGCCTTGAAAATATTAAGTAAAAAATATCAGACACAAGATTGAGTACTGTATGGTTTCTCTTGTATTAGAAATACAAACTATAAATAAGGAGCAAAATAAATGATTGATGAAAGGAAAGAGGGAGATAGATTTTACTGCAAATGAAAAAGCATTCTGGAGATGAATGGGGAAGGCAGAAAGGGGAAGGGACATATACTAGTGAATAAATAAAATCAACTCTAGTTGTCTCCCACATTTAAATGTTTTTGCATTCCTCAGCAGCTATTGAAACTTTATAAGCATTACACCTCAGCAAGATGATTATAAAACAGTCTAGAGGAAGTAGTGGAGAGTAAGAGTGCATACAAAGAGGGGAGGCTTAATTTTGCAAGGTTTATGAACTTTAAGGGAGACCCCTTGGCTCACACTCCATCAGGTACTGGCCCATAAAGGGTATAGTCGTTGTTTAATTTCTCATAATTCACAATGGTATAAAGGTATAGTGTATGATAAATAAGAGAAACTTCCAATTTACTGCATTGACTGACCTAGGAGTACAGCACCAGCAAAGATTACAACACTGGAGACTTTTGGAGCCAAAATACTTTGGTTATGTGAATCTTTAGGTGTGATCTTGGAGTGAAAGTGAGGTTTTTTTCCTCCCCACCTTTCCCCTCCCCTCTCCTCTCCTTTCTCTTCAGTCCTCTCCCCTCTCATCCTCCCTCTGTCCCTCTCTTTGTCTCTCTTTTGTTATTGTCTTGCCTAAGTGTAAACCCTGCAGTAGGTTTCAGCAGCTGTTCAGAGGTGTACTAAGCATTTAAATCTACACATGTGGTAAAAACTGTTGAGCTGCATTTTCTGTAAACAGTGTAACTTGGGCCTGAAAAGATTTGGGTTTTGTATATTAATAAAATTAGAATGTAGTTAAGAAAATAAATCATCTGCCTTTGCTTATCTTCTGTGAAAGCCTCTATTTCTATTATCTGTAGATGACTTATTCAGGAAAATGATAATGGTCCAGCAGCCTTGTAGGCTTTGCTATCACTCATTTAGATTGTAGTAACAAAGCCATTTCTCAGTCAAATCAGGAGAAAAACCAATTCTGTCAGTTTTGTTTTCAAAGTTTGGCCCAGGGAACACTGCTTACTTTTGAAAGTGCTCTAGGGTACCTCTCAGGTGCATTAAGCAAAATAAAGTAGAAAATGAAAACTAAAAATCAGATTTTTAGTGAGTTTAATGCCTTTTATTGGCTCAGATTTATTTTGATTAGCAGTAAATTAGTTTATTATGTAAATAAAATTAAATCATATTAACTTTATTATATTAACAGGATTTTTCCTATATACATATAAAATGTTTCCTAAAAGTAAGTAAAGTTAAATTGATAATACTATGAGAAATATTGACACTGTACATCAACAGTCAAAATAAAAGACTTTGGTATCTGCCTCAGAATTTGTAGTTAATGTGGAAAAAATGAGAATAATATAATTAGAAAACTTGCTCTCTTAGAAATATATAGTACTGTTCAATCAACAGTTATGGAATAAAGATTTGTTTCCAGCACAGGCATTTTGAAAAATTAGTATATACTTGGCTGTAAAGAAAAACTTACATGGTAAATAATCTGTCTTACAGAACACTCTGACAAAAATTCAATATAATTTACACAGCAGCCAAAAAATCAAACAGAATCACTTGTGCCTTTAGATATTGAACATACAATATCTAAATAAGTTTTAGGCAAGTGAATATTATAACGTAAACTCATGTATTCTGTAAGATACTTATCTAATTTGATACTACTTGCAATAAAGTGAGGTGCTTTTTAATTTCTCATGCATAGCAAATAACACTAATCTCACTATACCTCACAAATATTTGTTGTTTACATAGGTACAATTAAGCTAATTAATATAATAGAAAAAATTACAATTATTAAATTTATTTACGGTTTCATTCTTTTCAATTTTTTGGTGAGATTTTCATTTTCTGCCACATGTCCTAGCACAGTGATTAACTATGCATTCATTTAATTTTTGATGGAATGGTTGCAATAGAAAATAGTGAAAAATATATTCCTTAGTCTCAATGAGTTACTTGATAATCATTCATATCAAAGTCGTCTTTCTCAGATTTTTATTATGAACTTTAGATTAATGTACTGAAATTACTTCATTTCAAGTATGGTAGTTCCCCTCCTTATGAACAAGTTATATTCTTGCATTCTTGTAGAATGTCTGTAAGGAAGATTGCTTGTAAGTCCTACGAAATGAGTCTTACAAACCTTCGGCACAGTGTATATTATTTCGCACATCTCTCCATATCTTCACTCTTTTCCACTTCCTTCTGGACATGCTCAGCTCTGAGCACTGTATAGTAAGCACACAACAGCGAAGCAATGACAACATCCAGCAAATACATGAGCTACTTGCTCAATTGGTTAACATCTATGAGTGTTCATAATGCAAGGTCCGTTCTACCTGAGAAAGTTCACAACTCAAACGCTCATAATTTGGGGACATAATATACTGATTTGAGATAAGTCTTCTTAACAGTACTTGTGATTACAGGCATGTGCCACCATTCTGGGTCTTGGTGGTCAGTTCAATGTACCTGGGGTTAGGGATAGCACAGATGTGGTTCTAGGTTTGAAACCCAGTCCTTGCTATTGCCTAAGCAGGTGTGTAGTCTGCTGAGCTATCTTGCCAGCCCCTGAGAAAGAGTTTTTCAAACATATTTCTGGGGCTGGGGAGATGGCTTAGTGTAATAAGCACTTCCCTGGTGAGTTCAAGGGCCTGAGTTCAAGCCCCAGTTTGGCAAAATGAAAAAAAAAATCTGTCAGTTAAGTTTAATCATTGTTAGAGAAATACTTAGATAGTTATGAAAATAATTTAAAAAATATATTTGTGTGCATAGAAATCTTTATAGATGAAACAATTTCTTCCATTATAGAATTGTTTTTTCTCTATTTTAGGGAAGGTTCTAGAGGATATTCAGGGTCTCACTACTAGTTTGGACTCAGTGATTCCCCTGTTTACAGCCTCTCAAGTGCTGGGTTTTTAATTCATATCCATATGAATAAGGCACACACCACCATGCCCAGTCTCAATCACTGTCTCAGCACGCCCTAGGAGTGGGGATCGAAACTCCAGCCCCTGTGCCCTCTTGCAGGTGCTTTAACAAACTGAGCTATTTGGCTGGAACTCCATTATAGAAATTAAAACATGAAATTGGATCACAGTTTTATACCAGTTGTTTTTTTATGTCCTCCAAATATAAGCTGTGTGTTCTGTGCAATTTAATTATAGATCCATTTTGTAGCATATGATTATGGCAGAATTTTGTATATGGAATTGGAATCAATGTGACATTTTGTAGACCCTGTGACCTGACAAAATGTGATAATTACATGTGAATTGACATATATATTGTGGTTTTGATAATAGTCAAATACAAAAAAAAGCATTATTTTGGAGAACACTGACTTGTATTTGTGAAACGTTTTCAATAGGATAATTTTAAGTGTAATTATAACAGTTTCAAGGGTTTTTCATTCATATCCATATAACTACATTATCTCTTGTAGTATGGTAGTTTCTGCGTATTTGTTAGTACATTACAAGGTCGTTAAAAGTAACTAGTAGACAATTTTATAAAGTTTTAATTGCTTTTTAACCTTGGAGATGTTTTAATAAGTATCTCTTAAATATGGAGCTATTATGAAAGAGCAAAATGCACATCAGAAGATAAAGGAAGTTTTCTTAGTCTTGGCCCTGATATTAAATCAGTTTTACTGCACAATAGGGATCAACAAATCTAGATTACTCTTGGAGAGTACAGAAGACAGGAAAGAAAAAGGTCAAAGTTGAAAAAGAAAGATTGTTTCTACATGTTTTGATGCCTTCTTAGACATTTTCCATTCTTTTCTCCAAATGCTGGAATTGTTATTTCTACATGTTCATGTTGCTTTCTACACATATACTCACATGCATGCATTTGCACTTCATTCCAATAATCAGATATTTTATATAGTTGTGTGTTATCATTTAGATGATAGTACTAATCTCCCATATTTGCTTCCTAGTCTTATTTACATTAATGAATTTTCTGATTTGGGCAGTTTTAACTGAGATCTTCGTGTACTTTTATTCTATTTTGCTACCCACCAGCATCATTCTCTTTTTGTCATGTTTCAGCTTTCAACTTGGCATTCTCTGAGTGGCTGTGTCCTGTCACCCTCCCCACTCCCACCCTTGTCTGCCACACAACTGTGAGGGATATATTGAAGGGTTTAACTCTGATCCTTTCAATTGATTTCACACTCTTCAGATTTCATTTCTATAGGATTGAGGTAAACAGCCTGTCATAGGCAAATCCAGCATTGTAGTAGTCAAAATGTACTGAAATTCCTACAAAGTTGGAAACTACTTAAGAGTTAAAATGTATCTCAAAAACAAGAGATAACTCTGGTGAAAATGTACATGTAGTACTTTGTTGAGAAAGTAAGTCATTAGAAAAGGTATTTGAAATATATCCATAATGGATAGTTAGGGGTTTTGTCTTTGCAAAGTGCAGAGAAAGAGGCTGAGGGATGGCACAAGTTTGACATTAGGGAGGGCACATTGAGTATAGAGTGTTATCAATGAAGGTTGATTCCTGGCAACACAGCACCTGGAGAAGTGGCTTTCAGTCAATTTGGGGACTAAAATGAGGACTTTAAAACGTTTTGAAGCTGAAACAGCATGGGAGTTATGGCACATTCTCAAATTGATATTAATGGAAGGTGTCACTTTATTTATATCTCTGCTTAAATAGAATTGACTAGCTGTAAAGGCTGTAAAGACCTGTCTTTAATGGATGCCTCTTTTTTTTCTTCATGATCCCTTTTTTCACTCTTTTCTCTACTCCTTGATTCTTGTATCACTTTCCCTGCTAATTTTCTTTTTCCTTTTCCATTGTCCTTCCACCTTGACATTTCACTTCATTTTAGCATCCGTTGCAATCAAGTTTAGGTACTTACTTATGGACTGTGGAGACAATTTAGATTATAAAGCCTTTTCTTTAACACAGCAAAGTCATTTCCACGTTAGCTCCATGCTAAGGACTTCAGTCCCTTTATGAATGGACCTGGGATAAGTACAGAAGCTCCTTGTGATTGGGTAAGTTTAAGGTGAAGTTGCCTCTTTTGTTTTTATTAATAATTTTACTGAGAAATAATGAGACAGTTTCAAAACTGTTTAGGAGGACAGTTTCAATAATAAATACACTGCATATTGTTTTATTAGTGGTTATTCATAGTACAATATGCAGACATGATACCCCATCCACAATCACTATTAGAAAAAATCTTTTTATTCATTGAATTAAGATAATGTAGCTGTATATCTATCTTAACTATTTTAAATATACAGATACAAAATGGTTATTCATTTGTATCCTTTTTGTTTAGTTTTGTCACAGAAGGATATTCCATTGTCATTTATATATCGTAGGTGCATTAATTCACCAAAATATTCCAATATAGTCCAGTAATCCATAATAGTAGTGTATTATCTGTAGGACTGGCAATGTCAGAAGTTATTGACATGAGCCTTTTATATCTTACCCTATTAATATGGCTTAACTTTTTATACCCCTTTTTTATACTTTTCTCCTGGGTGGTTGAGACCAAGACAAAGTAAGGCCTATATAACAATAAATGTAACTTTTGTATCTAATAATGTCAGTCAAGTCCCCTCAGAATTTATCCTGAAACCCTGTACTGCAATTTGTAGATCTGTTGTCAGTGTCAGCCATGTGGATGAGTCATGACCATTGCTTGACCAATTTGCTCTCTGTGGAAGCTTCAGACAATGTTTTCTCTCTGTGTGACTCTCTTTAGACACACACTACATCATGGATCTCTTTTCTCTGTGGCCTCATAATTTCCTTGATCAGAAAATTTGTGACACAACTGAGTTACATGATGTTACAGTATAGGTTCTCATATGACCTAAGTCTTCACTGACCTTGAAAGGCTAGAGCCAAAATGTTGGCTGTCCTTGAAGCCTTTCTTTTTCTCTAATTTTGAAGTTGACTCTTTGGTTCAATCCCTCTTCTCAGTCACCAGCCACCTGTTTCAGTACTTTCCCTTCAACTATGTAGTCGTGCTATTTGGCACAATTGGAAACACTGCAGCTTACATCTGTCTCAGCAGATGGAATGCATTTTGCATGAATATTAAATTATTTGTGCAATGCATAGAGAAAGCAGTCTGTACTAAAACATTTTGATATTAAAGTCAAGTATTATTGGTTAAGTGCTGAAATCTGTTTGTTTGTACATGACGTTGCTCTTTGCCCTTGAACATACAGTCACGCACTACTCCATGGTTAAGCACAAACAATTCTTAATGGAAAAATTGAATAAAATCTGTAACAATGTAAATAAATGGTAATTGAGTTGAAAAATATCTGGATACCAATGTAGCTTCTGGCTGCTGAGTTACTTTTTATTTGTTTTTAGATATTTTAGGTATAAAAAATGCCATTGCAAGAAAACCGCATACTTGAATTATATAGTCATCTATCACTTAATTATGATTCCATTCTACTATATTTTCATAAATAAAGCTGATTGAAGATGTTGTCAGAGGATTTGAGATAGTGTGGTCAGTATTCTGATGAATTTCTTAGTTCTGCTAGCATGTGCAATTACATTGCATAACTTTAAATTTGAAGTAATGACCAATATTCAGTGTTGACAGTGTCACACATTTATTAAAGTCACCCTCTTCTCTTTTTTTCCCCTATAGACTTGAGGTATCACACTGTCAAGTGTCGAGTACTTCTCTTATTGACCTACCAAAAGCTATTTGTTTATTTCTAGCAAATATTGTACATTTTCTGAAGCCAACAACATCGAATTTTATTATGCATTTATATAGCTCATCATTTGAGGGCTGGAGCACAGTAGAGAGCTGCTTCATTTGCAAGTAATGTTATTACATATTTTGACTTATTTTTCTCTTCTTGAGTAGTAACAATGGGAATACAACTCAGTTAAGGTGGCTCTCTAAGCACACCTAAGTGCCTCTAATTCTAGATGTCTTTCTATGCTACAAAGCTTTTGAGATCATGAAGGTCCTCTTTGGGCTCCCTTCATAGTTCTAATAAGCCTGGCCATGATGGTCTCAGATGGCTGTAAGAAGAAGTGTATTTTCTATGCTTTTCATTTGGATCATTTTGTGCTACTACAGATAGCTTTTTTAGCTGCAAAATTTGGTTCAATATGAACACTTTGACTACAACTAGCTAAGATAAAATTTGAGGCTTTGTTAAGAAAAAATGAAGTGATATACTTGTAGTTTTTACCATGTAATGCCCCATAGTTAATATAGCCACAAGGGGTATATTGAGCAGGTACTTGTTCAAAAACCTTTCAGACTAGTGGTTGGAAGATGCATGCATGTCATGGAATGTCATCTGAAAAGATCAATTTATGACAGTTTGGCAAGAGCCTTGACAATGGTGTTACCTTTATGAGCTTATTCCCTATAACCTTAACTATTTAGTATTGCTCCTAGGCTTTCTCACTGAAGGCAGTTGTTAGAAACTTTGAGTAGATTCACAAAGATTTTTGTATTAAAAAGGAAATACGCCTTTAAATAAATAATGAATTTTGAGATCCTGAAACACTTTGCTGTGTTGCATCATTTTATATCCTTTTACAGGAAACTCCAATGCATCATAGGGCACAATAGGATTTGGGTTTCCTCTAATCCCCCCATAGTGTTTGGTATCATAATAACCCTTGCTCCTCCACTGTCACACATATAAATACACACCACTGTATGCATCCTTCTCCTTTTAGAACTCATATTAAAATTCACACGGTTAATAAACACATATTTGGGCTGGCAAGATAGCTCCGCTGTCTAGAGCGCCTCTCAGGGACCGCGGTTCGAGCCCCAGCACCACATGCCATGCCAGTCCCTCCCCGCAGGGATGGCTGAGCTCAACCCCAACGCCGCGGAAAAAGAATCCGTGATGTGTAGCGAGACACTGTAATAAATAAAGGAATTTAAAAAAAAATTTAAAAAAAAGCACATATTTGATGAGTGCCTATGATGCACTGCAAGAGACTCCATGGTAATGCGAAAAGAAAATTTGCTTTTATATAGCTGCCAGTATAAAAGGTGAAATAGAAAGGTAGATTGATTAGGTAAAATAAAACTATGGGCCTTAGAAATATAAAGTACCAACTAATCATATAATTTTCACATGTATTTGTTAAACAACTGAATACAGATTTGCCCTCTTGATATATATGAATATATGACACATTTTCATAGTGGCCTATAGGTGACAGCTATGTCATTAACAATATTTATATCATCTAGCAACTATCTTTTTGTTACTGTTCTTTAAGTGAAAGAAGCTCATTTATCTCTTTGACGTTTATCTTACAGTATTTATCTTGAAAGCTGTAGCACCTTGTTTATACAAGCTTTCAATCCTAAAATGTCTAGGTGAAAATACTATTTATATAACTTCATGCTTCATTTGGACAAATCTATTTCTGTATTTAGAATTTTCTTCAAAAGGGAAAATTCATACCTAATAAGAATTTTAATTTTTTTTAGAACTGGGGATTGAACTCAGGCCTTTGTGCTTGCCAGGCAAGCACTTATTCTACTGAGTTAACTCCCCAGCCCCAAATTTTTCATTGTTGATATACTTTGTTGTATCAGAATATGTGATAATGGGATGTTCATGAAAATAGTGAATCAGAAACTGCCCTTTAGTGCTGACAGGGAGCAAAATTATTGCCTGTCAATCCAGTTTTAAGTATCACAATCGGTACTCTAAAATTATTAGACTGTGGGAATTAAAAAGAATGTGAATCTTATTAATATGGTTAATTTTCAAGTAATATCTCAGACATCTATACATGTATGAATCACATAAATTATCTTAAATGAATCTGAACTTTATGACTATAAATTTCTTTTCGGAGGCTCTGCAAATAGGTTACTTTTCCTCCCTTCGCAATTGATAGAATGAAATCTTCCTCTTGGATAAGATAGATTTGAGGTAGAGGGTGACCAGTGTGTTCCTTTACATGTCCCCAAATCTAAAACCACACCATTCCTAGATCTTCTCCAGCAGCCACATTTCCAAACACGATTATTTAGAAAATGTCTTGAGTGTTTCAGTGATAATAAGTGCTAAAAGAGAAAATGGTATGATTTCAACATATGCTATTCCACCAGCCCTTTTGTCCGTGCAGTACTGCATTGAAGACCTCCAAGTAACTGTATTCATGGGGCCCTTAAAGAATCAATTGATTTGCTTGCTAAGCACCCAAACAAATGACTACATAGATTGCATGAATGAAAAGTTTACAGAATGGACATGACTTACAGTAAGTGGCCTTGTGGTCTTTTGCCACCACAAAACCAACTAAAAGAAGTAATGCTCCAAAGATTATGTGGATCTGATGTGTCAACACAAAGCACAACAAATAACTGAAAGTACTATGTAGAAACTGCTTAAGTTTCCATAGTCTTTCCACAAAACTTTCTTGAACTGCATTATATTAAGAAAATAACCTCATCAAAATTACTAGGCCATTAATAGACCTATGTCTTGTACTCTTTGAGGGTGAAGGCATGGTAATTAACTGCCACACAATGATGGATTTTCTCAACACAGCTGTCACAACTGCTATTTTAAATCATTTCTTATGGTTTTCATGTATAATCCCCAGGAAATTGATCATTATTACATTTCAGTCCTGGTTTTCATTGCCTCAACAATCCTGAGCTTTACATTAGACTCATAACAAAAGTTAGTCATAAAGCGCTAATCTACTAATAGCTTGTTTCTATTTTTTAATTTTGATCTTCTTTTAAACAATATTTTAGTTTTCTAAAAATGTACACTGAAAATTCAGGTATAATAAAGAGGTTCAGCCATATATTCTTTCATCTCTGTTATTCATGTGGCTACTGCCATTTATCTGGTCTTTTGTCATTACTGATGACACTTCCTACTCAGCATTATATCCTACCTTTGTTTATTGTATCTGCCCTCTGCATGCACACTCTATTTCTAAATACCTTCAAAGGCTAAGACTCGTCATGTTTCAGTGTTCTGTGAAGCCGTCCCAGATATTCTGTTCATTGTTCACTAGTATTCATTAAGGTCATATGTACCAGCTACTGTACTACGTACTAGAAATACAAAAAAGCAGGAAACAATCTCAGACTCAAAGAACTTTATGTTTTACCTGACTTTATAGATGAAACAAATAAATCCTTGCTATAATAATATACTTGATATCTGCCTAGGTTTTCCTGCAATCATGTATTTTTCAATCACTATGTATATAATAACTATGTATGTAATAATTTCTCCTGTATGTATTCTTCAAAAATTGTCATTTTCTTTGTTTTTATTTGAGAAGACTGGGCCCCACTTAGGGACATCCTTTGTTTTCTACATTACAATTTTTCTCCTTCTCCTGCCTTTCTACCATCTGTTTCTAGATTTTCTGACAGAAACCCTCATGAAATAATTTGAAGGGACATTTATTTTCTTTGGAAGAAGCCCAAAAGCAGAGATTATAACTGCAAAACAAAAGCAAAAACCTTGGGATGCTGTATTATAAAAGGAAGCATATGCTTAGGAGAACCGGGTACTGATTGTTCAGTTAGAAGTCAGAAATCTAAGTTTTAGATAACCAGGCCTTTGACAGTCCATAAATTTGTTCCATGGTTATTGAGTATTCTACATTTCATTCTAGATCATTGCTGCATAAGTTGACATTGCTTTATTACTTTTGAAATACTCTCATATTTTTATTTATTTACTTTTTATTTTATTAAAGTACAAATATCAATGAGACAGTTTTAAGACACCTTAACAGGATGGATTTGATAAATTAATACATTGCAAACTGTTTTCATAATGTTTTGATATCATACAAGGTCCATACATGATACTATATATACAGACACTATTATAGCAGATCTCTCGTATCAGTAACTGTTTACATATCTTTTCATACTTGAATTATATCAAAGATTCAATAATTAATACTTTCTACCTTATTTTCCTAGTGGTTGTCCATACTACTAGAAGCTGACATAATATCCTGTCCAACCAGCATTAGTGCAAATCTTGCCCTTCATAGAATTATGTAGAAGCATGACATACCTACCCCAACTGTACTGTCCATACACACACCTCATGATTCTTCCTTTCTATTCCCCTTCCTTTGTCTACACCCGTCAAAGATGGGCACTCCATTGTCATTCAAACAAATTAGGTGCCTGAACTGGGCAACACAATCCAACACAGCCCAGCATTCCATAACAATGATGAGTTATCTGAAGAAGTTGTCAACTATAGCCATTTACAGCTCAACTTATTACAGCCCCGCATTGTATACCATATTTTTATACTTTTCTGATGGAAGGTTAGGACCTAGATAGAGCAAGACTTATATACCAAAACATACAGTTTCTGATTCTGATGAGGTCAGCGAAGCCCCACAGGATTAATCTTGTAATCTTGTACCTTATTCTGTAGATCCTTTCTGTCATCCATGGGAATGATGGTCAACCCCCAATGCTTGACCAGTTTGCTCACTGTGAGTGCCTGAAAGAAAGTTTTCTATCCATGTGAATCTCCCCAGGCACACTGAAGAACTTCAGTCTCTTTCCTCTGTGGCTTCATAATCTCTTTGTTCAGAAAGTTTGGGGATCAACTGAGTTTTGTGATGTTACAGTACAGGTTTTCCTATGTCCTGAGACTTTGCTGACCTTGAAAGACAAGGGCCAAAATGCTGGCTGGCCTTGCGGCTCTTCTATTTCTCCAATTTTGATCTGTCATCATAGGTTGCTAAGCATCTAGAAGAAAAGCTGTTTAGTACCCTGAAACATATGCCGTTCAGGTTGCCCTGATTATCTGACTTGTTTTTAGTTGTTGTACATTTCTATTTGTATTTCTTCTTTTCACTTCTTATACTAGGGAGACTATATGATATTTGCACATGTGTGTCTGGTTTATTTCACTTATGAGTATATGTTCAAGTGGCATCTACTTCAATAAAAATGCTTCAAATTTATCATTCTTTTTTTTCATTTATTCTTATTTTATTAAAATACAAATGTCAATCAGACAGTGTCAAGACACCTTAACCATACAGATTTGATGAATTAAAACATTGCAAACTGTTTTCATAACGTTTTGGTATCGTACAAGGTGCATACACGATATTATATTTACAGATATTATTTTAGCAGATATCTCTTATCAGTGAATTAAGAGTGTAGTTGCTTACTTATCTTATTTTTTTATACCTGAGTTATATCAAAAATTCAATAATTATTTACCTAGGTGATGACCATAGTACTAAAAGCCGACATAATATCCTGTCCAACCACCATGAGTGCAGAAATTGCCTATCATAGAATTATGTAGAAGCACAGCGTTATCTATCCCAACTGTACTGTCTGTACACACACATCATGATTTTTTCTTTCTACAACCCTTCCTTTGTCTACACCTGCCAAAATTGGGCACTCCATTGACATTCAACTAACTTAGGTTCTTGAACTCGACACCACAATCCAACACAGTCCAGCATTCTGCAACCATAGGGAGTTATTCAAAGAAATTGTCGACCATATCCATTCACACCTCAGCTTAATATTATGGGCTCACGATGTATACTTCATTTTTATACTTTTATACTTTTCTGCTGGATGGTTAAGACCTAGGTAGATCAAAGCTTATGTACCAACACAAGAACTTTATATTTCCTATGTGGTCATTGAAGTCTTCTCAGGGTTTATCTTGTAGTCCTGTACATTATTCTGTAGTTCCTTTGTCTGTGTCATCCATGTGGATGAGTCACGGCCAATGCTTGACCAGATTGCTCTCTGTGAGAGCCTGAGAGAAAGTTTTCTCTTCATGTGACTCTCCCTAGGGACACTATAGAACTTCATTCTCTTTCCTCTGTGGCTCCACAATCTCCTTGCTCAGAAAATTTGGAGCTCACCTTAGTCTCATGATACTGCAGTACAGGTTCTAATGAATTAAATACGATATTGAATAGGAGGGGTGTTAGAGGATCTCCTTGTCTTGTACCTGATTTAAGAGTAAAAGATCTCAGCTTTTTCCTTATTTAGGATTATATTAACATTTGGGTTGTCATAGATGGCTTTTATCAAGTTAATTTAGAGTCTATCTATTCCAATTTTCTGTAGGACCTTGAACATGAATGAGTGTTGGACTTTGTCAAAAGCTTTCTCTGCATCAATTGAGATGATCATGTGGTGTTTTGATTTAGGTCTAGTAATATAGTGTATTACACTTATAGATGTTTGAAGATTAAACCATCCTTACATCCCTGGGATCAATCCTACCTGGTCATGGTGTATGATCTTCTTGATAATTTGCTGTATTGTATTTGCCAGAGTTTTGTTGAGGATTTTGTGTCTACGTTCATGAGGAAGATTGGCCTGTAAGTCTCCTTTTTGGTCCTGTGTTTCCCTGGTTTTGAAATCAGTATTATACTTGCCTCCAGAAATGATTTTGGGAGGACTGCTTCCTTTTCAATTTTATTGAAGAATTTGTGGAGTGTAGGTATCACATCTGCTATAAATTTCTTGTAGAATTCAGCTGTGAACAGATCAGGACCTGGGCTTTTCTTTGTTGGTAAGCTTTTCATTACATTGCATATTTCGTTTGCTGTTATTGGCTTATTGAGAGTTGCTATATCTTCTTGGTTCCATTTTGGTAATATGAACCTTTGGAAGAATCTTTCCATTTCTTCTGTGCCTTCCATTCTGTGAGCGTAAAGATTCTAGAAGTAAGTATTCATAATCTTCTGAATTTCCACTAGGTCTGTGGTGATGTCACCCTTTTAATTCCTTATTGCATGTACTTGAATTTTTTCTGTTCGTTTTTTGATGAGGTTGGCCAGAGCTTTATCAACTTTATTTATTCTTTCAAAGAACCAACTTTTTGATTTCTGGATTCTGTGAACTGTTTTCTTCATCTCAATTGAATTAGTTTCTTCTCTAATCTTTATGATTTCTCCTCATCTTTGCGCTCTGAGTTTTGTTTGCTCTTTGTTTTCTCGTTGTTGGAGGTGCAATATTAGGGTGCTAATTTGTTCCCATTCTGTTTTCTTAATGTGTGAGTTCATAGCCATGATTTTTCCCTCTAAGAACTGCTTTCATTGCATCCCATAAATTCCGGTAAGTTATGCTTGAATTTTCATTGAATTGTAGATATTGTTTAATTTCTTCTGTGACCAATTGATTGCTAAGTACCATGTTGTTTAGTTTCCATGAATTTAGCGGGTTTCTCTGGTTTCCTTTGTCATTTATTTCTAATTTCATTGCACTGTGGTCAGAAAATATGCCTGGGATAATTTCTATTTTCTTGCATATACTTACGCATGACCTCTGGATTGTTTGTGGTCTATTTTGGAAAATGACCTGTGTGCAGCTTAAAGAAATGTGTATTCAGCTGTTGTTGGGTGGAACACTGTGTATATGACCACCAGGTCCTTTTGTTCCAAGCTCTGGTTCAGTTCTGCTACTTCCTTGCAAATTTTTTGTCTCCTTGATCTATCTTTTTGAGATAAGGTTTCCTGCTAAGATTGTGGTCTTAGATACTAGGTTTTTCATGTCCATTAACATTTCTCTTACATAGTTGGGTACTCCTCTGTTTGGTGCATAGATATTTATGAGTGTTACCACTTGCTGTTTAATTTTTAAACTGACCAAAATATAGTGGCCTTCTTTGTGTCTTTGATCATTTTTGGTTTGAAGTTGAGACTGTCTGAGAACAAAATTGCTACTCCTGCTTTTTTCTGAGGTGCTAGGGCATGGAGTATTGTTTTCCATCCTTGACTTTGAGCCTGTGAATGTCCTTTTCAGTTACGTGTGTTTCTTGTATACAGAATATTATTGGATTTTGTTTCCTAATCCACTGTGCCAATATGTTTCTCTTAATTAGTGAATTGAGTCCATTTACATTGATGGTTATTAGTGAAATGTGTTCACTTATGTTTGTCATGTTTACCTGATGTTGTGTACTCCTTTTTGTCCTGTGTTTAATTGTCTGTCCTGTTTAGTGGATTCCTTCTGTTCTCTCTGGTGGAATTCTGGTCATTGTGATCTCCCTCTAGAATACCTTTCAGCAACCTGTGAAGGGATGGCTTTGTCTTCCTGAAATTCTTTAGTTGTTCTTTGTCATGGAAGTATTTCACTTCTCCATCATACTTGAAAGAGAGTTTTGCAGGGTATAATAATCTAGGCTGGAATTTTTTTTTCATGCAGGACTTGAAGAACTCTGCTCCATGCTCTCCTTGCCTTCATTGTTTGTGTAGAGAAGTTGGCTGTAATTCTGATGGGGTTTTCTTTGCATGTGATCTGCTTTTTCTCTCTAGCAGCTTTCAGTGTGTTATTTTTGCATTGAATTCTGGGCTCATGCCTATTATATGTCTTGGTGTGTTTTTACTTGTGTTGAAGTTATTTGGTGTTCTGTATGCTTCAGTTACCTGAATGTTGGATTGTTTCCTCATATTTGGGATGTTTTCTGCAATTACTTTTCCCAAATTCTTTTTATGTCATTTGTATTGACTTCTTCATTCTCTTTGATACCAATTACTCTCACATTATTTATCCTGATGTCATCTTGCTGGTGATGGATTATTTTTTCCTACATTTCGTAGTTTAGAAGAGATCCTTTCTCACCTTTTCTCTAGCTGCACTGGCGTCTTCAAGATCTGAAACTCTGTCTTCATTTTCACTCAAATGGTTTTGAAGAGTGGTGATTGATATTTTTAGTTCTTCTATATCTCTTTGATTCTATTTCGTACATTGTCTTTATTTTTTATATTGCTCGTTCAAGGAATCCATCATATTTATGATCTCCTCATTTTTTGTCCATGCCTTTAGATGTATTTATTAATTCCTTTTTGTGCAATGTTTGTTCCAAGTTGGGTTTCCTCTGTATATTTCCGGTCTTGTTTCTGTATTTCAGAGAGCATGATTTCAAAGAATTCTTTTTTTTTTCAAAGAATTCCTTTTTGATTTCGGAAATTATTTCTGCTTTGAGTTCCTCATGACCTTTCTGCTGTTGTTTCTTTGCTTCAGATGCTGTTAATTCATACATTTCCACTGAAATAGTGCTCTCTGCACTTGTTCTCGGTGAGCATTGGTATTCCAGCCAATGTTTCTGAATTTGATTCTTTATTTCAGATACTATGTATTCAGATATTTCTTTATTTGAGAAATTATTTCTCATTTGATTTCCTCTATGGCTTTCTGCTGTTGTTCCTTTACTGCTGTATCTGTTAATTCATTCATTTCAGTGGAGCTAGTGTCCTCTGCACTTTCTGGTGGACTCAAGTCCTGAGATTGCATTTTTCTCCTTGTCCTTGTCATTTTGTATATCACTGACCTCTGACCTTTGGTGTAGAGCTTTGGTGCAGCTATCACCTTAGCTTGTTAATGCAATTTGGGTGCCAGTCTATTAAGTTTGAGGTTATCCAGTTATGCCTGTCCTGGATCTAGCTATTCTTTTCAGTTCCTTTCTGCTGTAGCTCCTGTTGTTCCCCTCTGTTGGTTCCCTGGGAAGGCGAGCATGAAGCGAACTAGCATGCAGAGCGAGGAGTGAAAATTCCCACTATATTGCCTGGCTTTGGGGTGAGGATCTGGAAAGCTGCCAGAGTCAGCCCTCCTGTCTCAGGCAGATCACTCTCTAGATGGGTCGGCCTGGGCTTTGTTGCGTCTGGTGGTCTCCCAAAAGGATAGTGGATGTTCTTAGTCTCCTGGTAGGCTGTGCTGGGTCAGCCAACCTGTCCTGGTTCCAGGGCCACAGGTGGGAACTGCAGAAGGCTGGTAAACATCCCTCCAGCACAGCGGGCCTGGAGCCCTCACTCACAGGCTCAGCTGCGCTGGGTCTCCGGCTGTAGGGTGTACCTAGGATCGCTGGAAATGTCCCTTCAGTGCAGCGGGCCAGGAGATCTCACTCCAGGCTGAGCTGCACTGGGACTGGGGCCGTGGGGTGGGACAGAGGATCGCTGGGAAATGTTTCTCTGGCTTGACGGGCCTGGAGCTCTTACTGGCCAAGCTGTGCTCGGTCTCGGGCCGTGGGGTGGGACCAGCAATTGTTGGGAAATGTCTCTGGTGTGGCGAGCCTGGAGCTCTGCATTCACTGAACTTTGATGTCCAGGGAGTCGGGGAAATTCTCACTCACTCAGCAGACTTTAGAGCAGGGGATCCTGGGAGTTGCTGATAAGTGGGTCCTGAGGTTTCAGGCCGGTCACTGGCTTGGAGGGCTTGGGAACAAGGATCCGGATAGACCACATGGGAAGAATCCAAAGGCTCTCCCTCAGACTCACCACACACTCACTGATCTGGGAAGCCTTGTGAGTCGTGCAAATTCCCACTCACTCAGAGGGCTTGGGGCAGGATCCAGGAGGCCACTAGACCCTGGCCCCACTGTCTCAGGCCCGTCCCTTCGGCTGCTCAGGCGTGGGTGGCATCGAGGATGATCTACTCTCTCAAATTGAAAATAATATAAAATGTGCTGATTTTGCTTTCCAGAAATAAATTTGAGATGTTTGAGATTGACTGAATACTGTGGTAACTGATGTGTAAACTAGAACATTAATTTATAACCATCATTTTAAAAATTTTTATCACTTTTTTTGCTTTTGCATTTTACTATTTTGTGCATTACTTTTATATACAGAGACACACATACACAAACACACAAACTTATGCAATTTAAGATATTGATGAGGCATAGAATATTATACATTTTAACAAAGTTTAATGTACAAAATCTGAAATTCAGATATACAACATTACATAATGTAGAATATCCTCAAAATTTTGATGTTTGTCTTGGATCCATTAAATAGTAACAGCACAATAATAAGTTCTGTTTCTCTTAAAGGAATCAGAGAAAATACTGCAGCTTATTTGATTATCTAAATTAATTAAGAACACCAATCTTTGCCAAACTACAATCAGCTCACTGAGGGATTTAATGTTCTCTCCTAGGTAGTTTCAGACATACTGTGAAAAGAATACATATTCTTCTTAATTCCTAAGTTATTGGTGCAGCTTCAACAAATAGTATCAATATCATAAATTTACCAGAAAAGTTTTTTATAACATTATTTATGTGCTTTTCATGTTGGAATGTATTCATTTTTTGAATCATTTTAGACCCACAAAGTTATTTATTTTGATAACTTGCCTCTGCATTTTATTCTGCTGCATGATCATTTTATGTATATTCATCTTACAAACCATAAAATCATTTCATTAAATTGTGACTTGTAGCAAGCTTATCTGACCTTCCATCTCTCCATCACCTTCAAACGTAATAAAAATATCTTTTTCACTATGGATTGAACCAATGGCCTTTATTCTGTGCTAGATCCAAAGACCTTTTACATTCTTTCTTTTGTGACAGTATCACTTTAAGTTGTCCAAGATAAACTCAAGCTTATTATCCTCCTGCCTCAGCCTCCAGGGTGTTGGAATTACAAGCTTAGGTCACCATGAGCAGCTAGTAGCTCCCTGAACTTTTAAACTGTTTTGTTTTGTTTTATAATTTTCACAACTTAAAAATAAAACCTGGAAATTTACTTTCCCTCTTCTCTATTATAGGCAACTTCCCTTTTCATTATGGATGAAGAACAGCCTTTCTTATAATTTCTCAAATATCAGCCTCTTTCTTTTTTCCACCTTTCCATCACTACTTACTTATAGCATTGCGGCAGTGACCTCACCTTATAATTGAACTAAAATATTAATCATAAATTCTAGGAGTCTTTCAGTGAAAATTTGAACAATCAGGGAGTTCCATTACCTTAATGAATAGAATACAGGACTTCATGAATGAACTTTATATACTATACCAGGTTATGGTGTATTGTGACTTATATCTAGATTTTACTTCAGAGACTCATATGCTCATATGTAGGGATTTTATAAGTGACTGGATCATGGATGTGTGATATTGGATCATGGATTTATAGTGTTGGATTGGTTCACTACTTGTTTTAATATGATTTTGGTTAAGGATGATGATGCATTTACTAGAGAATGAAGACCCAACTTGGGTGTGGGTGACACCAGCCAATAGTCTTGTGGCTTAAATATAATAAAAGATGGAAAGAAGAAAGGCTTGCTGCTTCTTATATATCATGTCATAAATTGGTTTTCCTCTGCCATTATCCTCTGCCGTGCTCCACTGTCCACTGTTTTGTAGCTAGCTGCAATGGACTGAAACTTCTACATACTGTAAGCTAAAATAAACCTTTCCTCTTTTAACTTGAAAGTATTAAATATTTTGCTCCAGCCATGAGAAAGTAGCCACGACAAATTTCAGACTGAGAATGGTATCATTACTGTAAAACTATGTGACCATATCATTCAGGAGCACTTGAACTGGCTTGTGGAAGGAATATGATAAGGTTTGGAGGTGTTGGCTGAATATATACCTCTGGAATTCTCTAAGCGAAGCTTTATAGGGAATTATGGTCAGAGCTCAAAAGACCAGAGTGCCGACAGAAATGCAGCTGGTAGATTTGACTCTGCTGGTTTCTATTGGGAAGGAGCTTATTGGTATTGAACTCTAGATCATGTGTGGTATGCTATAGCAGAAAATTGGTTTATATTTTTCTTCTGCCCCGAGACCTCATCAGAGAGTGAAATTAATGGCAGTGAAGTAATGGTAATATACTGGGAAAAAAATGAAGGCAGTCTAATCTCAAGGCAGTGGCATGGCTTGGAGGTTTTAGGCAGCTCTACCTTGAGAATCAAGAACAATTGGCCCAAAACTATGACACAAAAAGTTTTGTGTTTGTCAAGAAAAGAAGATTTGGTAAAATTGCAGCCTACTAAGATGAACAGAGATGAACTTGGTTGTTGAAAACGTAAGAATTAAGAAACCGATTTCTAGTTTGGAACAGGACAACAGAAATGAAAGCCTAAGTCCATAACTAGAACAAGCAGAAATCCATCCTTTGCAGCCTCACAATTGCAAAAACAAAGGACTGGGAACAGTGCTTCAGAATGACCATGGCCTAGGGAATTTGTTCCTTGAGATTGGGAGTTTATGGATACCAGCATTCAAGACTTTTCCAAGACAGACAAGAGGGAAGGAAGGCTGGCTATTGCTCCTGCTGGTGGCAGACTTTGGTGCTATTCACATGGTGTTGGTTTTAGATGCATGAACAATACAAGAGTCGTAAGTTTCAAAAGACTTCCACTCAGCTTTCATAAGGCCTGCGAGGCAAGTGTGGACAGCGTGCCTCTGAGATGGCAGTGTGTAAAGCTGTGAGTGTAAAGCCTGAAGTACAGACCCCAGAAGTTTGGAGAAGCCAGGAACATGGGCCATATGAGGAAAGATGCAAAGAGTGAGCAAAGTTGGTCAGAGAGAGATTTCATGAAGGAAATTTCATGAAATCTTCATGAAGATTTCTTTCATGAAGAGATTTCATCCACCAACAGTGCCATGAGTATAGGGCTGTCCGAGCATTTTTTTTTTTTTTTTTTTTGCATAACCATGGATTGAACTCGGGCCCTGGTGCTTGCCAGGGAAGCACTTATTGCACTGAGCCATCTCTCTGGCCCCTGTCCAAGCATTTTGCATTTTACATCTTAGCATACATTTTCCCATATGCTGGACATGAAACTACAGGACTTAGTGTTTGCCTAGCTATAGCTTGGATTTGTTCCTGACCCCATTCCTTTCTGTTTTCATATTTATACCTTTCAGAATGGGAATGTTTCTCTTGTGCCATTGTATGCTTAAAATAAACTTTCTTTTCAATTTTATATGGGCTTATATCTGAATGCCCCTCCAAAGCTTCATTCTCTCATAGGTGAGGCTTTTGAGCATGGGGTGTGTGACACTGGGTATTGGGTGTATAATACTGTGCTAGATCACTGCTTTACTGTAGTTCTTTGTGTGGATGATGGACGTCGTGAAGAGGGAAGATGTTCTCTGGATGTGGATGGCATCGAGCAGTAGACTGGGAACCTAATTGTAATAAGAAAGGAAAAAGTAAGGCTGTGCTGCTTCCCTTCCTGTCATATTATGAACTATTTCTCCTCTACTGTGCTGCTGTACCATGGCATCCTGCCTTGTAGCCAGTTGAGTATGAACTAAAATCTTTACAAACTTTGAGCCATAATAAAACTTTTCTCCTTTGGCTTTTAAGTGTTGAATACTTTGCCCCTTCGACAAGAGAGTAATGAAGACCTATGGTATATGAAAATTACCTGAAGGGAATAATCTGTTTGTCACTAAAAGCATATGGGTATAATTTCTTAACAGCTAACTTCAAATGTATTGAATGAGTCTGACTTCATGAGAGTAAGTTTTTACAATGAAGATGGTGAGCCTTCCATTCCAAATAACAATACTTTTGTGACTAGACTCAGGGATGTCTGCAAAATATTTTTATTACATAATATCTTTTCTTTCTCAAATACCAAAAAGCCTATGAAGTTACACAAAATATTAATCCATCAGGATTTCTTATGATAGAAATAAGAAATAGGAGAATTTCTTTATTTTTACTGTTTGATGTTGGAACATTATTGAAGAATTCTTTCATTTTGTGCATCATAGATGAACGTGAAGGATAATATGTTAAATGAAATAAGCTGGATAAAGAACAGATATAAGATCTTCTCACTCATGCGAATAATCTAAAAAACATTGACAACGACTTTAATAATAGAGCAGAGGTAGGGTGCAGGAGCCAGACTGGGAAGCTGTTCAAATAATTTCAATTATGAAAGAAGAATCAACCTAAGAGATCTACTGTACAATGTGATTAACCATAATTAGTAGCAATAAATTGTACACTTAAAATTCCTAGGAGTAATTTTTAAACTTTTATTAATTAAAAATTACAAGCATTTGTAGAGTAAAATGTGATAATTCAATATATGTGCATAATGTATGATGATAAATCGTGGGCAATGATTATTTCCATCTTTTTCAACATTTAATCATTTCTTTCTGTTAGGAATTTTTCAGAAATAAGACAGATTTTAAGTGGTCTTATTTCTGACCTGCAAGATTAGATTGGTTTAGCCACTATGGAATGTATACATGTGAATCATTTTGTTAATAAACCAGAATTATATACAGTTTTTCTCTACCAAATTGAGAAAAAAATTATAATGGTCAGTCTTTGTGGTTTAGCTCCAGTAAATATTGTTAATCTAATATAGTGACTGCTGTATATTATTAATATTGCTGGTTGAAAAGATAGAAAAAAAATCACATTTATAATTCTGTTATTTTATAGGGTACGCAGCAATTATGGTTGTTTAGTATTCACTCTCAAATCCTAAATCAAACTTTTCTTGACATATTTTACGTATGCTTAAAACAAATGATGCTTCAAATTGTTATAAGCCACATACTGAGACTAAAAACACTGGATGTTTTCAAAACTGGATTTATAAGTGCTGTTTCACTATCTCCTTCAGAGAATTTATTCATGATAATACAGATTTTAGTCACCAAACTTCTTCCATGTAGAAAGTAAACCACAAGAAAGTACCACTAAGCAATTAGTTTATCTCAAGCTGGCTCATAGGTTCTCTAGATAGTTGTTCAAGAATATTACCCTTCTTCAAAAGCAGGGTTAAATAGCACAGTAAAAAGAAAGACTAGTACAGAAAAGAAAAAAAGTAAGGTGGAGTGGAACAAGTAAGGAAAGTAGCAGTAATATCATATACTCCTGCAGTGCTGCAATGAAAGAGGCATTCCATGTTTTTGGTATCTTTCCAAACCCACAACCACAGCCTAAAGACAAGAAAAACATCAGCTGTAACCTAAATTAATGGACACCTGTAATTTTTTTTTTAATGTATTTACTACAGAGTCTAGAGGGTCTCACTACACAGGTCACACTCACAGTGACACTCTTGTTTTCAGCCTCCCAAGCATTGGAAATACAGGCAGTTGCCCCACACCCAGTCTGACACCACTACTCAAAGTGTCACAGTCATGAGACACAGGAGACTTAGGAATTGCCACAGGTTGAAAATGCTAAGGGGAAATGACAGCTAGGTGGAATATGAGATGCCAGTTTGGGAACAGAATAAAAGGACATAGTAGAAAAATTAGAATAATTAGGATGAAATTTAACTATAATTAAAAGTTAATAGGTTTTACAACACTTAATATATTACATTTATTATTTTTGGCAATTGTGTCTTTGATATGTAATATACTGTGCTAACAACAGAAGAAGCCAACTGAAGGAAATACAGAAAGGTTCTGTACTACTTTTGAAATGAATTAAAATTGTTTCAAAATAGAAGTTTTAAAAATTCAAGACACAAATAAAAGTCACTGAAGTACTTCACTAACAGGAATCTGTTATCATCTGTTATTTGTACCATTCTTCTATAAAATCTTATATAATGGTTTCATATTTAACTCAATACATAGTGCGAAGACCTAGTGCTTTATTCTTCTGGAGCCACCTTAGTATATTTTGAACACTCACATTAGGATACACTGTCAATATAATTCTACACGATTCTCAAATGAGAATCAGTAGGAAATGATCAGGGTAGGAATAAACTGACTTTTTCAGTTATTTAGCCATGTGTAGCACCTTTTAATGCTATTCAGCTACCTCACTCCTGTGTTTCACTTATGACTCATGAATTTCTGATACTAAAATTTTATTGTACTGTCATTCAAAACAGATACAATATGATTATTATCTTTTATAATGTGCCAAATACTTTGAATTGCGTACAATATTAGTTTGACTTGTAAGTAGCCTTTTATAATCAAGAAAGGAACATTGGGGGTGAGGAGATAGCTCAGTGGCATAAGTGCCTGCCTGGCAGTCACAAGGTCCCAAGTTTGATCACTGGTACTGCATACAGTGCTGGCCCCAAAAGCCAGCATGGTGAGCTGGCCACCCATGGTGAGCTGGCCACCAAAACAGGGTGTGGTAGCACATGCCTGTAATCACAGCTCTGGGGAAGCTGGCACAGAAGGTTCACTACAACCCGAACTGCATAGTGAGACCCTGTGTCAAACACTACCACCACTAATAATAATAATGATATTTATGATATTGTAATTCCTTCAACAGAATCAACTGCCAATAGATTTTTTTTGTGGAACCAGGGATTAAACTCAGACCCTTGCGCTTGTGAGGGAAGTGCTTATTCCACTGAGCCATCTCCCCCCTCTGCCAATATATTATATTTGTACATAAAGTTATGGGAAGCATTTCATAAGAATTAATTTCATGAATAATTAGAAAAGCAACATTTTCTAAATTGAGATAAGGTCTGACAAGTATTTTTAAATAATTGCTCCTACAGGCCAGGGAGATGGCTCAGCGGAATAAATGCAAGGGCTTGAGTTAAATCCCCAGTCCCCCCTTCCCCCAAATAATAATTGCTTCTAGTAATGTAAATAAATTTAAAGTTTCCAGCATACTTGATAGCTAAAATTCAAATTATGTCACAATCCTATAAACTAATATCATTGTGTCCAAACAAGCTGATCAAATTAAGACAAGTGATACCAATTATTGGCTGTCCCAATCCAGTATGACCTCATCTTAATTTGATTATATATACAAGGGACATATTTCTGCATAAGGTCATAATCTGCGGTTCCAGATGAATTGAAATTTTGGGAGGACACTCATCAACTAAATATAACCCAAGAATAAAATCCTCCTATTAGAGAACTATCAAATAAGACACTTTTTTTTTTTTTTTGGCAGAACTGGGGATTGAACTCAGACCCCTGGGGAAGCATGTATGCTACTGAACCATCTCCCTGTTCCCAGGACAATTTGTTTATGCAAAATTTATTCATGAAAATGTTGGCCTGATTTTTTTTGCTAATATCACCACAACTTAAAATATGTTTTAGAAGCAGATACAAATTAACTGTTATGCTTCCATTTTAACGTGTTGGCCTTTTACAGTTGTAAACTGTATCTTGCCCTTTCACTTAGTGTAAGACTAAATTATTTTTTACATTTATTTATTTGTCTATTGCAGGGTCTCACTACACAGTTCAGACTCCTAGTGATACCAAGGATTGAAGCTGGACCTTGTGCTTGCCAGGCAGACTCTTACACCACCAAGCTATCTCCCCAGCCCAAAACTAAATTCTTAGAACTCATCATGTATCCAACATGAAAGAATGTTTCAAAGATTTTTCTTTTCATACAATGTTTGGTTCACTTGACACAGGACTTGTCAATCAGTTTATTATTATTTTTATTTATTTGATATAGGGCCTGGCTATGTAGTTTGCACTTATAGTGATCCCCCTGTATGAGCCTCTTCAGCTCTGGGATTACAGGCGTGCACCACTGTACCCAGTTTTGGGGCTGGCACTGTACACAGTACCAGGGATCAAATTCGGTTCCTGATGCCTGCCAGGCAGATGCTTAGGCCACCTAGCTATCTCCCCAGGCCCATGTCAAGGACTTTAGAAGTTGCTGAAATAATTATGACTCACCTTTACTGATGACCATATAGAGAAATGTATGTGTGTTTGAAAAAGGGTCTGTAGAAAGATGTGTTTGCTTAGTACCATAAGATCAGTTGAAAGTTGTACAGTAGAACATTCCCTTTTGAGCCATCCTCAAGGAAAATGCCCATTTTTTGTGTGTGCATACCAAACAAATCTACCTAAAGGTAGTAAGTAGGCAATAACCTTAAATTGTGTGTTACTTTTAATACTTAACGCAAATATAAAAAACAAAATTACTCCATAAACTTGCTGAATTTCTTTGAGTGAAATATTTGGAGTTTCTTTTAAAAGTTGATAAGCATTAACTAATCTTTTCTCTTTTTTTCACTTTGTTTGCTTCTTGATAGCTGAATTAAATAACTAAGATCACATGTTTATCACTATCTGGTGTTTCAGGGACTCCATGAGAAGACTGGTGAATTTACGGCTGTTAAAGTGATGAATGCTCGTAAGGTAATATTATATCTTGTATGTGCTTTTTTAAGGATTGTGTTCTTATATAAGCAGTTCAATATTGTATTTATTGAAAATTATTATTTTATGTGATTATTATGTTATTTGGATTTATTTCATTTTTCTGATATTATAAATGGGCATATTGTACTTAATTTTTT